>JAODPA010081968.1:0-26184 GCA_025585075.1 Nepenthes mirabilis | reverse complement strand
TAATTTTTATTACACCAAAATTATCCCAAAAATAAATAAATCCAATTAAATCAAATAAAAATATTGGAGATATTACAACCTCATATTCAACTCTTGCTACGAAAATAAATATTTTAAACTTTTGTGGTTAGAATATACAAGAAATTTTTCACTGTACCGGTATTGTCTCTAGACTTTTAATGCACAAACTATGACAACTTGTTCCAAATCATGGGTTCAATAGTTCCTTTCATGAACTTTTAACTACCGAGATCCATAAGCAACTACCTTTCCATGTTGCATTAGAATACAACCTAGTCTAGTCTTAGAGGTGTCACAATAAACCACCAATCGAGCAAATCCGTCAGGAATAATTAAAATCTGTGTAGAGGTTAACCGGTCATTTAGCTCCTAAAAACTCTGTTCACACTCCTTGGTCCACTCAAATTTATCCTCATTCTTCGTCAACTGCGTGAGCGGCATAGCAATTTGGAAAAACATTTTCACAAGTCTAAGATAATATCTGGCCATGCTAAGAAAACTCTAAACCTCTGTCACCGAAGTCAATCGATTCCAATTTACTATGGCTTTAATCTTCTTCGTATCGACCGAGATACCATCCCAAGAAATAATATGGCCTAAGAATACCACTTCCTCCAACCAAAATTCACATTTCTTCAACTTCTCAAATAATTGATGCTCTCGAAGAGTTTGGAGCACGGTTCTTAAATGCATCTCATACTCTTCATGACTCTTAGAATAGATAAGGATATCATCAATAAAAACTATCACAAACTTATCTAAATTAGACCGAAAGACTTGATTCATCAAATCCATAAAAGTAGCAGGTGCGTTTGTTAAACAAAATGGCATTACTATAAACTCGTAGTGTCCATATCATATCTCGTCCAGAATGCTGTTTTTGCCATATCCTCCAGTTTAATCCGTAATTGATGATAGCCTGATCGAAGGTCAATTTTTGAAAACACACTGGTTCCCTACAACTAGTTAAAGAGATCATTGATTCGTGGCAAGGGATATTTATTCTTGATTGTGATTTTATTTAACTCCCGATAATCCACACATAACCTCAGAGTTCCATCCTTTTTCTTTATAAAGAAGTCTGGCACACCCTTGGGGACACACTCGGTCTAATGAAGCCCATATCTAACAATTTCTGTAATTACTGTTTTAAATCTTTCAATTCAGCAGGCACCATTCTGTAGGGCGTCTTTGATATCGGTGCCGATCCTGGCACAAGCTCTATTTCAAATTCTATCTCCTGGTGTGGAGGCAATCCAGACAATTGCTCGAGAAATACATCCTCAAGCTCGCATACTACTGGTATCTCTTTTATTGTCATTTCATGCCTCCCCATTTCAATAGCATATGTCAAATAGACTTGATATCCTTTTTTTTTATCAAATGTCGAGCATGTAAAGCTGAAATGAAAAAAGATGCCTATTTTTGCTAAACTCCTTGAATATAAAAAGGCTCACAACCTTAAATAACAAAGTCTACCCTCTTTCGAAAATAATCAATGTTGGCATGATATTTTGCTAACCAATCCATGCCTAAGATTATATCAAAATCACACATCTCCAGCAAGATTAAATTTGCTGGCAACTTAGATCCATTTACCTCAATAACACATCTTGGGTACATAATATCTATAACCACAAACAACCTTATCGGTGTTGAGACAATCAAAGAATAATCAAGAATCTTAGGAAGTGATGCAAGGTGATGCGCAGATCAAGGTGAAACAAATGAATGAGTGGATCTTGAATCAAAAAGTACATGGCAAGAAAAACCACAAATAGAATGAATACCTTCCACCATGTTTGTTAAAATTTTTGCTTCCTTTGTAGAGACTACAAATACCTTGGCCGGGATAGTCTGTTTGGATGCTAGGGTTGCTTCAAATGAGGACAATTCCTTGTCATATGCCCCGTCTATCCACCATTATAATAGACTCCCAGTAACTTAAAACAAGGCTTGCCCCAATGTAGGTTCCCACAGTGAGGACACGGGTTTACTGACACCATAGAGGTTAGCGCTGATTGGCTGGTCTACTTCCTTGACTCCGTTTGCTTTGCCTTTTTCGATGGTCTCCCCAATCCCACATTTGAGCTGGCTCCCAAACTACTTCACCTAGATATCCTTTTCTTGAAAAACTCCCATTTTTCAAGTACATTTTCATAAATAATAGCTCTATCCAGCATTTTTTCATAAGTCAGCAGCTTCAACATTAATAAATATTTCCTAATATCATCTGTTAAGCCCTGTGAAAACCTTCTCACCTTCCTTTCTTCCTCCTCCATCATTACAGAGCATAACGGAATGACTCCGTAAACTTAGTATCATACTTAGCCACCATACGATTGCCCTATCTTAATCGCAAAAGCTCTTCCACTTTTTGCCTGCAAAGATTGGCATGGAAATATTTCTTCATAAAGGTTACCATAAATATAGCCCAAGTAATTTCATTCTCCGGCACCTCAAATACTCTTTTCTACATCTCCCACCAATTATGGGCTCCTTGTGATGGAACAGGTTATTTTTCTCTAGTAACATCCATCAATAAATATGCAAAACCAATACCCATAAAATTAAACACATCAATTTTTACAGAAAATTGGGCAAAGCTTCCTCTAAAAATGGATAAACCCATACAAATAACTTGTATTAAATAACCTGTTTGAGATATACAAGTAATCAAATCTCAAAATTCAATGCTATCTCAAGACACAAGATCAACAAATTCATATCATCCATGCTCCCACAAAATACTCTGAAGCTGACGTATTAGATGTAAGAGAGATGCCATCTAGGACCAGAACAAACCCAAATATAAAAAAAAATACGGAAGCAACTATAACCATATATCAATTTAGGGAAGTAAAAACATTACATTCATCAAGGTACAAAAGCATTATATATTACCATAGTATATAACTTTCCTTCAAAATACTAGCCATATACATTCACAAGTCCTCAAACATTCAAAATCTTCAAAAGCCTTCGAGCTCCACAAGCTTCTTCTAACCAATTCCTATCTTTGGTCCTTTCTATCACGTTTCAGCTTATATGGGAGGAAATTAAAAGCAAGGGTGAGTAATTGCCCAATAAGGTACCAAAAAAAGTAAGAAGATATAAATATCATATAAAACATGCAAAATATAAGGACAAAGAAATTTAGAAGAAATTGGACAAATTATACATGCATTGTGACGGAGCAGATTTTTTAATATATAACCTCTGTCAATAACAAATAAACAAATGCCCAAATAATATAAATATCTGCAGAAAATTGGGAAAAGTTCCCCCTAAAACTGGGTAAAAACCTAATACAAACAACCTATATTTTTTCACAATCTAGACAATATACAGAAAAATAACTTCCACATTCTTCCTCAACTAAATTCATATTCCTCTCTCTATTGAGCATATGTTTGACTGCCTCTCATAATTCATAAAATCCAGAAAAGGCCATCAAATCCAAACGACGTCACCCAATTTTTCAAAACCCAATTTCTTAGCAACCTCAAGATCTCATTGGTATACTGACGAGCCAACTAATTAATTCCTAATGTGTCCTCCATAATCATAGGGAGTAGATCTTCGAAATCATCCTGAGATAAAATTATAAAGACTTCTCATTTCATGATTATCCTTAATGCTTCGAATATAATTTCCTCCCAGAATCAAAAGTAAGTATTCCAGGTAGAGCATCAAAGGCATGTTAAATCTGAAGACTCCCAATATCAATTGTTAATACTAATGTTTGCTTTTCTTAAAAGACATTGAGGTTAATCTTCATAATCCTTAAACAGATCTATCCATTTGCAACATCAAAAGATCATCTTTTTCTTTATGATACAACTATTCTAACCCTTAAAATTATTAGGTGCTGGCTACTTCCAAGGTAACACCCATAAGTTCCCAAAGCAGAGACTCTAGCTATTAATTTCGACCTACGGGCAGAGAAATTCTAACAATGAACCTCTCCCCCACTTAAATGGGGTAGTCGCCTATCACGACACAAGGATAGCAAAATTCTAACTTCCTTAAAAACATTACATGCTATGCTAACTTACCAAACTCATCAAGGGTCATCCCAAATGACATGGAAGTCAATTGGCCCATTCTACTCCTCGAAACTACCTTTTGCATCTCATCATAACGATTATAGATCTTTCTCAAGCTAAACGACTCATGGACACTGCAATCCTCAAGAAAAACTTATTGGATTGCTTAATAAATTTGGTTAAACCCAAAACGACTAGACATTCTCATGACACAAATTGGCCTTCCCAATCGACTACTGCTTAAGGTCTTACGGATTTAAAATTGTATTATCAAAAAGCCATACACTTAACAGGGCATTCTCTCAACTCAATATCATATCCCTTTCCTAAATCAAGCACACGATTAACAATCATTCTCAACTCAAGATACAATCCTCGACGGAGTACTACAACCTCATGTCCTTTGAATCCTTCAATAAAGCCATTTCAATATGGACCCAAATATGGTTGAAAGATCAAAACTATAATATTTATGGAATGCCCATGGACCTTCAAACGATGTTCCCAAATTTCATAGCAACCATATCCTTATCCCGAATGCTGCCGCGGGCATAGTCTCCAATTAACCATAATCAATACATTATGGATAAAGATCAATATTAGAAATCACCCATTCACTCATTGTGCCAGCTTATCGATTGATTAATCTTCCATGTAACCATTTGCATAGTCATCCATAAATAACCTCATTACTTAATCTTACTTCCCCAAAGGCTCCAAGGTAACCTTAACGGTGTCTAACCGAAACTCTTTCAATTCTATACGAGATCCTTAAAGCTAGTGTTGATTCCAATACAACCTTAATCACTCATCAAAGGCAATCAGCTTGATCTTCTCCTCCAAATGTATATTCTCAAGACTTACACAACTAAATTCTTCAGTGATCACCAAACGACATCAAATGGGTGGTTTCATTTACTAATTAAACTTAACGCTTATCCCTAATTTGATCAACCATACCCCAAATTCTGAATTCATATCCTAGTTACGAAGCACACTATCTTGCCAACATAATTCACACCAACACCCACGAACACCTATTTTAATTTCTACCGGATTTGTACCGTCCAAATTCTGGCATTCAAACACTTACCAAATCGATCGTCACTTGACATTCTTAAATTCATTATACCAAAAATCAAATCCAAGTTTCACTAGCTTCAAGCTATCAATCCCACCTTATCTGTCCTACTTGTTAGGTTGACTAAAGATCCCCTTCTTAACGAGTTACTAACCTGAGAATCCTAACTCAAAACAAATCAAACCTAAACTCAAATCCAAAATCAATTAACCTAGGCCTCGAGTCATAGCCAACCAACTTAAGCACTAAATCGGCGCCAATCAAATTTGAACCTCAAGGTGCCTACCTATAGCTCCTCTCAACCTCAAGATCGACCATTGCCACGAATGAACATTCACTTATGAGCTTTAGCAGTAACTGATATCCTATTTGAACTACACAGTTAAACTATTTTTAGGACATTATCTGAGACACAAGAGCTAGGCAACTAAACTCATCCTAAGCTTTCACATATGATTTAAATCAAACCTAAGGCATCTCTTTTCTCTGATACTAGTTGTGACGGAATGGATTATTTTTCTCTAATAATCTCGGTCAATAAAAAAACAAAACTAGTACCCAAAATTTTAAAATATTAAATTCTGTAAAAATTTTGATAGAGTTTCCTTTATAATTGGACGAAAACTAAAAATACAACTTGTGTAAAATAAACCTGTACAAGTACACAACTATTTGATTATCACAACACACGCTACAACACATATACACAAGACCACAGATTTTCATATCATTCATGACTCTAACACAGTACTCCTAAACTGCCGTATTGGACCTAAGAGAGATGCCATCTAGGATTAGAACAATCCCAAATATCAAATAATGTGTAAGCGACCATAACCATAAATCAACCTATAGAAGCAAAAATAATAATTCAACATGAACCATAATACGCCATAACTATAATACATAATTTTCATCCATAATTTAGATATTTACATTCAAGCTAATCAGATTGCCAAAATAGGTTTTGAAGCTCCCAAAATCTTTAAGATAGCTTTAAGGCTTCCAAAGGTTTACTGGCTAGGCTTTATCTCCTCCTTCTTATCAGGAACTAACTCTATTGCATTATCTGGAGGAAAAAAAATAAAAGAGTAAGCCGAAACCCAGCAAAGTACCATAAAAATATATAAATGAATTACTTTCATATAGAACATACGTACAGATAAGTAAAACTATGGAATCATTTGAAGAATGGAGAAGTATAAGGAAACAAGAGAAAATAGAAATTGGTATAACATGCTTCAAAAATCATAAATCAGTATAACAGGCATCAGAAATCAGGAACCAATATCAAACTCTGTAAATTTTAGAAATCCCACTTTACTATCCAAAGGACCATACTAATCGACCTTACTAGCCAAGGGGGCGAATAATCGAGGATAGATTATATTTCGCACACAATCAGAGGCCAGACATAGAATAGGAATATCCCTTCTCGCGGGATCAGTAAAGGATTACCTCCGGAAGGTAGGTCAGACAAAGATACCCTCTAGGCTAATGCCCTGAGGAAGGGCGGACCACGTATAACTCTATGGATGGAGTTATCCTCGATTATCACCATAACATTCTAAGACATGTTGGAGAACCTTATTTAACTAAATAATAGTCCTAGGTCCACTTTCTTATTAACTTATTTAACTGAAACACTTAATTGAAATGTTTAATTGAAGGAATTCTTGCTCATGTTCTTATATTCTTTACTTATCATGCCTTAATGACAAGTCAAACTCTTTCAAATAACCCTTTAGTTAGTTTAGAAATTCACAATAACTTAATAGTACAGTTTCATGTAAATTTTTTAGATAAAAATCAAAGCTTGAGCAATAACCTTTTACAAATTAACCTTTACATATCAAGATTTAAGGAATTTTAAACATTAAAATTCCAAATTTTAATTTTAGGGTTTTACACAAAGCTTTCAGATTTAAATTGGGTACCAAACGCATGTTTATTCATGAAATCAACGCCATAAATCTAAATATATATACAAAATCATGCATTTAAACAAAAAATCCCCAAATTTTTGAGCTAGGGTTTCGCATGAAGCTTCCGAACTTAAATTGGATGCCAAACACGTGTTTATTCATGAAATCGAAGTTATATATCACAATACATATGGGTAAACATGAAATCTATCTAAACAACTAAGAGAAACATGCTTCATTTACATTAATCATGGAGGAAGAAGATTTTAGAGTATAAATACAAATTTAGAGATATTAAAAAGCAGTAAAAACGGAGAATAACGTTCGAGGTACATTTGCCTTCACCTGATTTACCGTTTTCCTCACTTTGATCGGATGGAAATTTGTGGAGAATCCTTCCTCTTCTCTTTTCCTTCCCTTCCTCCCCTCATTCTCTGCATTCATGCCCCATTTGTCTCCCCTTCCCCCTTTTTAAACAAAAACGAATTAGGTCGCTAAAGTGAAAACACACCTGCGCTCGAACACATGGCAGGCGCACGGTGAGCGCCGACTCACTACCACGGCCTCGATCGAGTGCCACAGGCGAGTATCGAGTGCGACTTTACTGGTTTTTACGTTTGCTACCACGCTCGAGCGCACGGCAGGCGCCGTGCTACTGGGCAGCAAATCAATATATAGCAGCTTGATTTCCTCTCTTTTTACTCCTGAAACTTATTCTCCCATATATATTTAGCCTCATCTTGATTATTATCATTTTAAATACTTCCAAATTATCATGTTTCAGAATCGGGACTTCACATGCATGCAAATGAGACCAAAAACATAAATCAATGCATAAACCTGAAGGTGTTATGTTCAATAGTTATTGGTTTTTCATTCAAGGTCCATATCCAAAATCGTCATTCAAAGCTTCTCATTTAAAGTTCTTATACAAATATTCTTGTCCTCCTTATTTACATTCCGAGGATAGGATGTTCAAAAGTTCTTATTCAAAGTTGATCCGAAGATCCAAAGTCCATAGTTCTCATTCAAATGATTCGAAGATCCAAAGTCCTTATTCAAATGATCCGAAGATTCTTAGTTCAAATCATCCGAAGATCCACAATTCTTATTTAAATGATCAGAAGATCCATAATTCTTATTAATGATCCGAAGATCCATAATTCTTATTCAAATTATCCAAAGATCCATAATTCTTATTTAAATGATCCGAAGATTCATAATTCTTAGTCAATTGATCCAAAGATCTGGAATTCTTATTCAAAGTTTATATCCTCTAAAATTTACATCCTGAGGGCAAGATGGTTCTCATGTTCTTAATTAAAGTTCAAAAGCTCTTATCCTCCTTATTTACATCCCAAGGATAGGATGCTCAATTAGGCCTAATTGTTGTTTAACGCCCTATGGAAGGTGGACCACACATCAATCCATGGACGGGGCCATTCTCATGGCATGCTGAGGAAAATATGGGCCGAAGCCTCTGTATAGTTTTGGAGCTCCTAATCTTAAAAAATCGATGTTTTTGAAAGCTCTTAACGAATAATTTCTCCTTATTTACATCCCAAGGGCAAGATGTTTAAAAGTTTTTAACAAAGAATTCCTCCTTATTTACATCTTGAGGACAAGATGTTCAAAAGTTCTAAACAAATTTTAGGCGGCATAACTTTTACAAAAATTTTGAATAAAAATTGTCTAAATGAGTTTAAACATTTCTCCAAACAATAATTTACCTCAAAACTCAAGATTTATAAATACCCTATAAACCATTTTTGAGATAGGGTTTTGGGCAAAGCTTCTGGATGCAAATCGAACACAAAATTCATGCCAAATGACGAAATCGAAGCTATAAATCATGATATTTAAGCTTAAACCTAAAATATTTCCATACAATCATGAGAAACATGAAAAACAAGCATAAATCTTGGAAGGAGTGGGTTTTAGAGCATAAAGATCGAAACAGAGATATTTAAAGGCAATAATAGAGGAAAATAAGTTGAGGGTACACTTTCCTCAACCTGATTTACTGATTTTCTTACTTTGATCGGGCCGAATGTGATGAAAAATCCTTCCTCTGTCTCTTTTCCTCTCTTCCTCCTTCGTGCTTCTACTGGTCGAGCTGCCCTAACGCTTCCCCTTCTCCATTTTATAAACGTGAAAAAAGGTCAGTGGAAAATTTCTAGAATCGCGCTCGGGCACCTATCAAGTGCGCAGTGAGTGCAAGTCTGGAACAATTGGCATGGCCCAGGTGGCTCGAGCGAACAACAAGCCATGACTATTCTGCTTTCAGCGCCTCATTTGCGCTTGAAGGAGCAGTGAGTGCAATACATTTTGCTTTCAACGCCTCCTTGGGCACTCTAGCTAGCGGTGTGTGCAGGCCTTTTAAGAGCAATCTGTTTTCGATGCCCTCTACTAGGCTCGAGCCCACAACGAGCCAAACCCTGCATTAACTTGCACTGTGATATTTTTTTAATTTTTTGAAATCCACTTATCCCAAACTTAATTATATTAATTATATTAACTTAATGACTAAAATTTACCTTGTTCTAGAAATTGGGTTGTCACACTTCTCCTTTCAGTTTTTGAGTAGCAAATAAAACTCTATCGTTAGCCAGACATCGAATAACTGCAAATACCTTTTTTAGTCATTGGATCCATGTGCTTGCCTTCACTCGATTTGGTTCCCCCAAAAATTCTGGAACTCGCTCATTAGCAAAACGATCATATGCTGATATTCCCTAATTAGCGAGAGCTGGAGCTGAAACTGTAGCTAAATTATGTTGCCCCATAGCTTCCATAACATCGACCATCCTGCCTAATAAATTCAAATACTCCACCTTCTGGTCTTGAAAATTATCGGTACGAGCAGCCCTTCTTCCTCCGTCTACCATTTCTTTCAATTATCACTTGAACTTCTGAAACAAGAGCAACTCGATCAGTTTTATAATTTGACTTGAGCATTAACTAGGTCACAACACTTTCTGAACACTACTTTTTGGTCCTAACTTAGTGCTATCTTAATTGATTGGACTAGGATGACTAGGACTAACCGATCTAACATAATTGTCGTACGCCTTTATCTATAATTTGATCAATCTTAATCTATCCTAAGTTTTTGCATACGATTTAAATCAAACTTAAGGCATATCTTTCTTTGATACCACCCGTGATGGACCAAATTTCTGATAGGCTACTATTCATGTGACGGAACGAATTTTTTTTGTCCTCAAATAGTTCCGTCATTATAGAGAAAGAAATTGAAGCCCTAAATAACTACCTAAGTTCTAAGGAAAAATGGATAGAGTTTCCTCTAAAATAGGGCTATACTGAAATACAAAACCTACTTAAAACCTGCAAATGTACAGAATAACATCATAATATCCATCAACATGTACTCTCATCACTATCACAGGTTCTACAGATGCCATATAATTCTCTACGGCTTACATTCAATATTTCCTATCCACTAGACTAACAGTTCAGAATAAGAGATGCTGACTGGACTTGTACAAATCCAGAAAACATATAACAGAAGTAAAACTATATAACTGTGGAAGCATAATTCTCTATTTTATCTCATGCATCACATACATTTCATATACACAATCTATATACACAAAATCCATATACAAAATTCGATATTTACATTCAAACTATTTCCTTTCAAAACCTCTAAAACATCTTGAAGTTTCAAAAAATCTACAGACTAGGCTTTAAGTCACTCTTTCTCGTCTGCCACTAACTCAACTATCTCATTTGGATGGAAAATAGTAAAATAGTGAGCCGAAACCCAATAAGATACATGCAAATATGCAATAAAACTTTCATATAGAATGTAATGCAGTAAAACGGATACAATTGCATATAAAACATAAATGTGATAAGACAGTGATTTCGGAAAAAAATAGCAGAACATAAATGCAGAAGATCATAGAAATGCCAAAAAACAGAAACATATACGTAAATCAAGAGATAATCATAGTTTGATAATAATCAAGCTTTGAAAATTATAAATCGGTAAACATAAATTAGAAGTCAGAAATTGATATCAAATCTATAAAATTCTAGGAATCGCATTTTTCTATCAGTAAAAGACCCAACTAGTAGACACTACTAGCTGAGTGGGCAAATAATCGAGGATAGATTGTGTTCACTCCACACAATCTAAGGCCAATAATTATTGTCCCTTCTTGTGGGACATCCCTTATCGCGGGGTTCAGCACAGTAACAACAGCCAGTGACAGTAACAATCCTCTAGGTTAATGCCCTGAGGAATGGTGGACCATATATAACTCAATGGATAGAGTTATCATCAATTATTACTATAACATTCTAAGGCATGTCGAAGAACCTAACGAGATTATATATCAGTCCCGAGTCCTAATTAATAGGATCAAAAATAATTTTCTTCTTATTTCTTATCTTTAACAGATTAGGTTTTAGAAGTCAGTCAGAAATTTCACAGTTAACCCTTCAGATTGGCTTTAGAAATTCACAATAATTTAATAGTATAAATTCGTGTAAATTTTTTAAACATAAATCACATCATGGACATTATCTCATTACAAATCAACTTTTATGTATCAAAAACAATGGATTTTAAAGCATCAAATATTCAATTGTCGTACCTAGGGTTTCACCAAAACTTCTAGACAAAAAATGGATACCAAATATATGCATTTTCATGAAATCGAAGCCAGATATTGTCTAACATGAAGATAAATATGAAATCTGTCCGATTAATCAGGAAAAATATGCTTTATTTATACTGAACATGGAGAAACATGCTTTTAGAGTATAAATATAATTTTAGGGATATAGAAAAGTAGTAAAAACAGTAAATAACGTTTGAAATACACTTGCTTGAGCTCGCATGACAATTACCCTTACTTTGATCGGAATTGGATGGAAGATTTTTCTCCCTTTTTCCCTTTCCTCTCCTTCCTCTTCCTCTTCTCCTTTGGTTCTGTCATTAGGCTACTAAAAATGAAAACCACAAATCCCATTTTCCCTTTTAAAAACACGAAGGGAAGAAATCACATGTGGAACACATGACCGGCGCTCGAACGCTAGTCGAGCGGTTATCAGGTGCTACTTTCACATTTTTATGCTCGGGTTGGTACTCGAGGGCCAGTTGAGCACCAAACCATGTAGCTGTTCCTGCTCCCGTCCCACCTCAGGTGACCCTCGAGCAGTGCATTCGCATTTTTTTGCTCAAGGTTCACTTGAGTTGTAGTTAAGCGCCCTGCGCTCCTTAGCCTATTTTGCCTCATTTTGTTTCGGTAACAAAATTTCTCACATTCTTAAACCTAAATATGATTTCCATCCATATAATTATTCCATAATTATCATGTTCTGGGATCAGGATCTCACACTCTCCCCCACATAAGGAAATTTTGTCCTCAAAATTAAACAGAGTTGCATGCCTCAAGAAAATAAGTGGGGATATTTACTTCGGATTTCCTTTTCACACTCCTAGGTGGCCTCCCTAGGTAAATGATTCCTCCAAAGCACTTTTACCAAGGGATTGGTCTTTATGCATAACCTCTGATCCTTTCAATCTAGAATCTGTATTGGCTCCTTGACGTAGGATAAATCCTTGTCAATAGTCAAGGGCTCATACTCAATCACGTCTGCCGGATCGTGGACATACGTATGAAGCATTGATACATGAAATATATCATGTACGTCTACCAGACTAGGTGGTAGTGCCAACCGGTAAGTTACCTCCCCGATCCTCTCCAGAATTCAAATGGACCTATGAACTGCGGCTTCAATTTTCCTTTTACTCCGAACCTAAACGTTCCCTTTGATGGTGAGACTTTCAGAAAGACAAAATCTCTTACCTCAAAGCTCAATTCTATCCTCCTCCTATCCACATAGCTTTTCCGCCTACTTTGAGCAACTTTCAGATTATCATGAATTAGTTTAATTTTCTCTATAGTTTCTTTCACGATTTCAGGAGCTAAAATCCTCTTGTCTCCAGTCTCCTCCCAGTGAATCGTATATCTGCACTTCCTCCCATACAGAGCCTCAAAAGATGCCATGCCGATACTAGCTTGATAACTATTATTATAAGCGAATTTAGCCAATGCCAGATAAGTGTCCCAAGTCCCCTTTATTTTCAACACCGAGGCCCTCAACATATTCTCAAGAATTTGAATGGTATACTCCAATTGGCCATCAGTCTGGGGGTGATACACAATACTGAACTTCAACTCCATCCCAGCTCCTTATGCAAGCTTTCCGAAAACCTCGAGACCAAATGGGGATCCCTATCAGACACAATCGAGGTAAGTATTCCAGAAAGCCTTGAAATTTCATTTACATATAACTGGGCCAGTTTATTATAGGAATATGTCATCCTGATCGCCAAGAAATGAGCTGATTTTGTCAGCCGATAAACTATAACCCAAATGACGTCATGGTTCCTGGAAGTCTTCGGCAAACCAGATACAAAATTCATAGTAACATTTTCCCATTTCCAGCTTGGGATCGGCATCAACTGTAACAATTTAGAAGGCTTCCTCCATTCAACTTTCAGTTGCTGACATATAAGGCATTTATTCACATAAGTTCTAATATCCCTCTTCATATTCCTCTACTAGAAAGTTTTTTTTAGATCCTGATATATTTTGTTCGCCCTAGGGTGGATTGTATATCGAGTCCGGTGAGCTTCCTTTAAGATCTTTTTCTTTAGTTTCCTATGATCTGGTACACATAATTGGTATCTAAACCTCAATACTCCATTTGTCCAGACATTAAAATCAGCTCAAAAATCTTGATTTAGATCGCTCACAATATCTACAAGGAACGAGTCATTCACTTGTTTCTCCTTTACCTCATTAATTACCTTTGATAAGATCTGAAGATAAGATCGGAGCATCCTATTACCTTGAGCATAACGTTAGATATCACATTGCTTCAAATAATCCAACATTTCTATCTGCTTAATTTGCAACATAGCCGTAAACCTGATCGACGACTCAATGCATCTGTAACTACATTTGCCTTCCCTGTCTTATACTGTATCTCGCAGTCATAATCTTTTAGGAAATCAAGCCACCTCCTTTGCCTTATATTAAATTCCTTTTGTGAAAATAAATACTTCAATCTTTTATGATTTGAATACACAAGGGACTTTTCACTATATAAGTAATGTCTCTAAATTTTCAAGGCAAACACCATAGTAGCTAACTCCAGATCATGAGTCAGGTAGTTTCTTTCATGCACTGTTAGTTGTCTAGACCCTTAAGCTACTACTTTACCAAACTGCATCAATACACAACCCAAACCTGCCTTAAAGGCATCACAGTATACCTCAAAACCTCCAGAACCTTCTGAAATGATTAGTACCAGAGCGGTAGTCAAGAGATCCTTTAACTCCTAAAAACTCTAATCACATTTTTCACTCCTTTCAAACTTAGCCTCTTTTTTCATCAGTTGAGTCAGAGGCATAGCAATTTGTAAAAAATTCTCCACAAAATGCTTGTAATAGCTTGCCATGCCTAAGAAGCTTTGAACCTCAGTCACCAATGTTGGCCTATTCCAGTATGTAATAGTCTCCACCTTCTTTGGATCCAAAAAAATACCACTATCAAAAATTACATGCCCCATAAACATCACCTTCTCTGGCAAGAACTCACATTTATTTAGCTTAGCGTACAACATTTCCTGGTAGAGTACTTGGGGTACTTTCCTCAAGTGAGTATCATGCTCCTCATAATCCTTTGAATATATTAGGATGTCATCAATAACAATAACCATAAATTTATCCAAATACAGCCTGAATACCCTATTAATCAAATTCATAAATGTAGCAGGGGTATTCATGAGGCCAAAAGGCATAACAAGAAACTCATAGTGGTCGTATCTCATTCGGAAAGCAGTCATAGCCACATCTTCTTGCTTGATCCTCAACTGATAATAACCGGACCTCAAATAAATCTTTGAGAACACCCGATATCCTTGGAATTGATCAAATAGATCATCGATACGCAGCAATGAATACTTATTCTTAATCGTGATTTTTTAGCTCACGATAATCAACACATAGTCGCAAGGACCCGTCTTTCTTTTTTAAAAACAACACCGGTATGCACCAAGGAGATACACTCGGTCTAATAAAGCCCTTATCTAGCAACTCCTGTAATTACAACTTCAATTCTTTCAATTCAGTTGTGGTCATACGATAAGGGGCATTAGAAATCGGGCTAACCCCGAGAATAACTGTAATTTCAAATTCAATTTTTCGATGTGGAGGTAGTCCAGGCGACTCCTCCAGAAAAGCATCCTCATAATTACAAACAACTAGGATATCCTTAGCCGGCACACTATAACTTCAAGTGGTGTAGGCATGCCAAATAAGCTTTACATTCACTTTTCATCAAATGCTTGGCATGCAAAGTAGAAATTAATACAGGCACCTCCTTCTTCCTAATGCATTGAAAGATAAAGGGTTACATCCTGTGAATATCAAAAGAAACCCTTTTTAGAAAATAATCAATACTTGCATGATATCTAGCTAGCCAGTCCATTCCCAAAATTACATCAAAATTACCTATTTTTAACAACACCAAATCCATAATTAAACATTTTTTACTCACCTCAACAATACATCCAAGATACATAACATCAGTAATTACAGAGGATCCAGTGGGAGTTGACATAGACAAGGAATAATAAAAAACACACGGTGTAGACACAATACAACATAAAAATCGTGGAGAAATAAAAGAGTGGGTAGACCCTGAATCAAATAATATAGTGGCAGGAACTCCACAAATAGAAAGGGTACATTCTACAACATTCGGGGATGCCTCCAGGTACTAAATAGTCACCGTAAAAGCCTTAGCTAGCTATGACAGTAGGCTTCTTTCCTTCTAGCCTTGGAGGCAATAGGCAGTCTTTTACCAAGTGGCCCTGTTGTCCATATCTAAAGCATGCTCCCAACGCCTTGCGACATGCTTGCCCCGGATGCTTCCTCCCACAGAAAGTACAATCAACTGCTGATACTCGAGAGCTAGCCACTGACTGAGCTGGAATGATGCTCTTCCCTTTATCAGTTGTCCTCACCTTCGTGGATGGTCCTGGATTCCCTACACTTGATCCAACACTAATACCCATCCGGCCAGTAGCCCTCTTTGTAAAAATCCACTATGTCTTCACCTCTTTCTCATAAATCATCGCCCTATCAAGAATATTGGCATAGGTTTGGAGCTTATGGGTTGATAGTTGTTTCCTAATATCATCCCGTAGCCCTTGCTAGAATTTCTTTGCTTTCCTCAACTCATTCTCTATGAAATAGGGAAAAAACTGGGACAGCTCTGTGAATTTTGCATTGTATTCAGTCACAGTCATACTCCCCTGTCTCAACCGCATGAACTCTTACTCTTTCTGATCTTAGAGACTAGACGGAAAATATTTTTTCATGAAAGCATCCTCAAACATCTTCCATGTAATTGCATCATTAGGCACTCCAAATGCTCTCTTCTTCATACTCCACCAACTATTAGCTTCGCCTTCTAGCCTGTACACCGTGAAAGTAACCTTCTCCTGATTGGTACACTGAATCACAGTAAAAATCTTCATCATCCTTTTATGCCAAACATCCTCTTCTGCCAGATCAAGCTTTTCTAAAAATCCCGGTGCTCGCTTCGCTGTAAATCTATCATATGTCGTTGGAGCAGGATTTGCTAAAGTTGGCTCGAGTACAAGGACCGGAGCCATATGTCTCTACTCCATAGATTCCACCACATTTGTCATTCTCTCTAATAGATCCACATAAGTAGCTTCCGTATCATGGGGAGTACTAGCAACACCACAATTATTTCTTCCATTTCTCCTACTGGCCATCTTAGATCCTATAACCAAAAATAAATATAACATTATAAACCTCAAGAAATCAAGTAAAGCGAAGGAGTTATTAGTAGCTAAATGAAATTCAAACCTAACCTAAAGATCAACTTCCTAAGCATACAGTTGCCTTAGCTACCCAAACCTATCCCTACAGAAATTCAAGCCTATGCTTCTATTTTTCAATCAATCAATCCTAAGGCATCTCATTTCTCTGATATCAATTGTGACGAAATGGATTATTTTTTGTCCTTAGATAGTTCCATCATCACAAAAGCAGAAATTGAAGCCCTAAATAACAACCAAAGTTCTAAGGGAAAACAGATAGAGTTTTCCCTATAATTGGGTTATACTAAAATACAAAACCTACTTAAAACTTATAAATATACAGAATAACATCATAATATCTATCAACATGTACTCTTATTACTGTCATAGGATCTACAGATGCCGCATAATTCTCTATGGCTTACATTCAATATTTCTTATCCACTATACTAACAATTTAGAATAAGAGATGCTGACTAGGACCTATACAGATCTAGAAAAAATATAGTGAAAGAAGAACTATATACCTATGGAAGCATAATTCTCTTTTTCATCTCATGCATCACATATATTTCATATACAGAATCTCTATACACAAAATCCATATACAAAATCCGGTATTTACATTCAAACTATTTCCTTTCAAAACCTCCAAAAAATCTTCAGGTCTCCAAAAATCACCAGACTAGGCTTTAAGTCACTCCTTGTCTGGCACTAACTCAACTATCTCATCTAGATAGAAAACAATAAAACAGTAAGTCAAAACCTAGTAAGGTACAAGCAAACATGCAGTAAAACTTTCATGTAGAACGTAATGTAGTAAAACGAATACAATTGCATTTAAAGTATAAATGTGATAAGACAGTGATTACAGAAACGATAGAAGAACATAAATGCAGAAGATCACGGAAATACCAAGAAATAGAAACATATACATAAATCATGAGAAAAGTATAGTTCGATAATAATCAGGTTTCAAAAATCATAAATCAGTAAACATAAATCAGAAGTCAAAAATCGATATCAAATCTATGAAATTCTAGAAATCTCCTTTTTCTATCAGTAAAAGACCCAACTAGTAGACCGTACTAGCAAAGGGGGCAAATAATCGAGAACAGATTATATTCACTCCACACAATCCAAGGCTAGTAACAGTTGTCTATTCTTGTGGGACACCCCTTCTCGTGGAGTTCAGTACAGTAATACTAGTCAGTAATAATAACTACTCTCTTGATTAATACACTGAAGAAGGGCGGACCACATATAACTCTATGGACAGAATTATCCATGATTACCACCATTACGATCTGAGGTATGTTAGAAAACCTAACCTGACTGTATATCAGTCCCGGGTCCTATTAATAGGATCAAACATATTTTTCTTCTTATTTCTTAACGATAATTGATCAGGTTTCAAAAGTCAGTCATAAATTTCACAGTTAACCCTTTAGATTGGCTTCAAGAATCCACAATAATTTAACGAAATAAATCCGTGTAAATTTTTCAGACATAAATCACATTATCGACATTATCTCATTATAGGTCAACTTTTATGCATAAGAAATTATGGATTTTAAAGTATCAAATCTTCAATTTTCGTACCTAGGGTTTCGTCAAAACTTTTAGACATAAAATGGATACCAAATATATGTATTTTCATGAAATCAAAGCCAGATATTGTCATACATGTAGATAAACATGAAATTTGTCTGATTAATCAGAATAAATATGTTTTATTTATATTGAACATGGAGAAACATACTTTTAGGGCATAAATATAATTTTATGGATACTAAAAAGTAGTAGAAATAGTAAATAATGTCCGGAGTACACTTGCCTGATCTCGGTTGACAGTTATCATTACTCTGATCGGAACTGGATGAAAGATTTTCCTCTCCTTTTCCCTTTCCCCTCCTTCCTCTTCCTCTCCTCCTTTGGTTTTGTTGTCGGGCTACTGAAAATGAAAACCCCAAATCCCATTTTCCCTTTTAAAAACACGAAGGGAAGAAATCACGTGTGGAACACATGACCGGTGCTTCAGCGCCAGTCGAGCAGTAATCAGGTGCTACTTTCACATTTTTACACCTGGGTTGGCGCTCGAGCACTAGTCAAGCACCAATCCTCATAGTTGTTCTCGGTCCTGTCTTGCCTTGGGTGACCCTCGAGCGGTGCATTTGCATTTTTCTACTTGAAGTGCGCTCGAGTGGTAGTCAGGCACCTTATGCTCCTTAGCATATTTTGTCTTATTTTACTTCAATATCATATTTTTTCACATTCTTAAACCTAAACATGATTTTCATCCACATAATTATTCCATAATTATTATGTTCTAGGATCAGGATCTCACTATTCACGTTCGTCAATATCTAAATATAAATAGAGTAATAAGGCAAACATAAATAATCATATAAGATATTACAACAACACACACAGGATCAAAACCGGCTGATCCTCAAGTCAGCCTCGTCTAGGTCAGCAACATATCTAGGTTGGCCTTTTTGATGGAACGGGTTATTTCTCCTTTAATAACCTCCATCAACAATCACATGAAATTAATGCCCATAATTAAATAACATGGAATTTCTATAGAAAATTAGGTAGAGTTCTCTGTAAAAGTGAACAAAAACCATATATGAAAATATAAAAATTCAACCTGTAAAAGCATATAAATATCCAGACATCTATATTCTAGCACAACCTAGACACTAGATCCACAACTACCATATCATCCATGGCTCTAACACAATAACTCAACTACTATATAGGATCAAAAGAGAAATGCCATCTAGGCCTAATCAAATCCAAAATTTAAAATAAGTGCAAAAGCAAACTAAATCCATACATAACCTACAGAAACATAACATTAAACCATAATAATGAACAACATACTATAACATAATTAGTACACAACACTACTCTAACTTAGCTCTTTATATTTCATCACAATAATCATATTCAAAACTCTAAATCCTTGCAATCCTACAATTTCCTTAGCAAATCTTTCTCCTTTCTCTATCTAATTAGGCGTTGGCTCGTGGCTCTTTTCGGGAAGGAAGAAGAAGCACGGGTAAGATCATAGCTCAACAAATACAATCATATTCAAAAGCAATAAACAATATAAGCAAGATTATGCAGAAGAAGATTAAATGAGCATAAAAGATATGTATGAACATGAACTTGACTAGATATGCTTGGAATACATTTTACTTCTTTTCTTAATTTCTTATTTTCTTTGGAACACAGATTAAGAATAAATATTTATCTTTGTAGACCCCAGGCTAGTAGACCCTCCAGCCAAAGGAGAAAATAATTAAGAATAGATTGTATTCAATCCACACAATCAAAAGCCAAAAGTTCTAAAGTTATGGCTCTCCCCACAATCTTTCAAAATTCAAAGAAGGAGTTATCCTCGATTACCACCATAACATTCTAAAGCATGTCCATAGTATTAACCACTACAATACGCAGCCAGGACAAATCCTTGAGTCTCAACTATTATACTAGTGGCATGCCTCGAGATGTAACCCTTCATAACATGAATTCGTAGTCCTAGTTTCATGATTTCTTATTCTTTTGATGGAGGACCCACCAAATTTCTTTACAAATATCTCCATCAGGGAGAACAAATCCATCAAATTTTTAAATGTGGAATCTCCCTCTGAATGTTCGTATACTTATTTTCATGCTTACCGTGACGGACCGGATCATTCTCCAATGAATAACCTCCGTCGTTGGCAACACAACTACAGTCCATAATTAATACTTATGGATTCTACAGAAATTTCGACAATGTTTCCTCTGCAACGGGATGAAAATCAAAAATAAAACCTGTTAAAAACATCCTGTGCAAGCACACAACTAATCATTATTGAATGTTTGGCCTACAACACACAACACAGGATCATATAACTGTCATATCATCGATGGCTCCAGTACAGTAACCCTATCTACTACACTGGATCTAGAGAGATGCCATCTAACAAAACTCAAAATCTAAGAACATTAACATAACATAAATACGGAAGTACAACTAATTCATCAAAACCTGCGGAAGCATAACAAAACCATAATACAACAACAAACCATATCCATCTATGAGTGGTTGTTTACATTCTAATATTATAAACATAACCCAATCTTCAAGCTTCGACACCTAGCGAATATTTTCAAGCAAGTCTCTCTCCTTACTCTGACTAATCTGGCGGTGGCTAAGAGTTCTCATCTTGAAGGAAAACAGTAAGGGTGAGCATCAGCTCAGCAAATATAATCATAACTCACTAACAATCATGATAACGATTAAAGCAACAACTGGGAGGGGGAAAGCACAAGATGTCAATAATCAGGAATCATGAGAGGAAACAGGGAACATCAAATTCTCACGGTTACATCGATTAGGCATTATTCATTTTCATCATTATATCATCTTTGCGGACCCGGGCTAGTAGGCCGTACTAACCAACGATGTGAGAGAACGAGGAAAGGAATGTGTTCGCTATACATTCTAAAGCCACGGCTACATTTTAGGTCAGCAGTACTCGACCATCGGTTGCATCTCCACTATGCAACATTTAAGCAAACGACTACATTTTTGGCCTGCAACACTCGGCCAACTCGACCCATATCCCCCGGGGACAAGGGCAAACCTCATTCTTCCACAGTAGTTTCTTAAAGCGTACCACGAACATCACCCGCTCCCACGAGCGGCCAGAATACGTTGCAAGGTATTCCTCAGGTTCACATCGTGATGGACATGGTAAGCCAAAGAATACTACCCCTATGAATCATGGTCCTAGTTTCAAGGTTTGTTTCAACACTTGGAGAGGAAAATCCACATTTGCCATACACATTCACAACTCGAAAAATCCCATTCCCATCACATACATCTCCATCCGGGAGATCATTCCATCACAATGCACCATGTGGATTCCCTTCCATTTACTTGTTTGGTTCACAACTTTCCGTGGGACTCAATCCTGTTATCACACTTCAATTCATGTTCACAAGAGAATTCCGAATTTCATACCTTTGATATTTACGTATCATTTTAGAAGCCTCATGGACCCGTTTCCTTGCTTCCGGTGCCCAAATACACGATTTCAGGGCTTACACTTTAACACAACATTTAGACAACACTTTCATAACAATTAAACGAGGATTAAACGAGGGCAAAGCATGGAAATTTTCCATTTATTTTCGGATGAATAGTGTCAGGCCTCTTTTAAAGCATCCGGACGCCGCGAATGGTTCAATACTTATGAAATCGGCGTCCAGTTGATACATATGTACAATTGGGACATGGTGATTCATCTTGTGGGGTCGATTCAACACACAATGAAGGTGGAAACATGCAATTTCCCCCTTTACACTCGGATGAACAGTGTCAGGGGCGATTTAGAGGGCCCGGATACCGCGATCGGGTCAAAATGTGCGAGATCGATCTCGCGGCCGACATATATACATATTTAGGACTTGGGGATTCACATTTTGAGGTCAATTTCATGATTCGTGGAAGGAAAACAGGAGATCCCCAATTTCGTGGGTTAGGGTTTTGGTGAAACCAAACCGAGTGAATTGGACACAATTCGAACAACTAATAATATTTTCCTTGGTCATTAATCATGGGTTTCATGTTTCTAACGTTCACGGTGGGTATGGACACAAAATACCCAACAAAATCAAGCAAAACAATGAAAGAGAACGAGAAGTGAGTATGAGAACACTTGCCTCGACGCGTGCTTTCACCTTTATAACTAGCTCTCGGACGGATTTGGACTTCAAGGCCTCGATCTCCTCCCTTCTCTCACTAGAATCGGCGCTCTCTCTCTCTAGAAGCTTCGGGGCTCGGGGGAAAATGAAGAAAAAGAAGCACGACGTGGCTTAAAAAGGCGCCACCGCTCGAGCACGTCTCAAGCGAGCATCAGGCGGGCGCGGTTCTGGAAAACGTGCTCGAGCGGAGCTTGAGCGGCCAGCGGGTGGGCGCGGTTCTGGAAAACGCGCTCGAGCTGCTAGTAGCGCTTCAGCAGCACGAACCCGAATTCTTCTTGATTTTTCTTCCGATACCTAGCCTTATTCATTCCATAGGCCTAGTATTGATCATTAGCATACTAATCACCTCATCATTATCAAGTTTTTAGACCCGGAACCTCACAATTCTCCCCCACTTATGAAAATTTCATCCTCAAAATTTAACAAGTCTCAAATTCCCAAATCCGAAGTGAAGTCCTTAATTGCTAACCTCATTTCCTCGAATAACGCCTATTTTAGGAATTTCAAACATTGAATCGTTCTAATCTTTATCACAAGACAATTTCTTAGCCTCCTAGAATGGCTCAACCAAGACACTTACCGATTTCCCAACCATCGATACAAGGAAGACTTTATAACGATCCCTAGGTATTCCAAAAGTGACCTACAATCATGCCGGACATTCTTCCAATTCATTCCAAGCCTCGAAAGAATTCGATCACAGGAACCTCAACCTTATTTAGAAATCTCTAGGCCATGGGCCCACAATGCTTCTACTGTGCTACTCTGATTAACACGATCCTAGGATAAACATACCGTGAAGACAAGTCCCACAATCATCAACTACAGCCACCTTCGAAACTGCAATTGTAACGATCATCCCAAAATTCGACATAGCTTTCAATCATTCATCCTATAGCCACAAAATCTAATAACTGAGTAACCTCAAGATCCCGTTGGCCTACCAATGGGCCAACAGATCCAACCGAAACACGTCTTCCACAATTATGATAAGTGGGTTGCTCTAACCATCCTGAACAAACCGTAAGAACTTCGTATTTCATGAACTCCTAGTTCCCATACATTGATTACGATTACGTCCCCCAAAGTAAGGACATAATATTCTATTACCCAACCGTTGGACTTACTCACGATTTACCTTTCACATCTTATAGGAAATTTCGAAGACATATTAAAGCTCCCACATCAATTATCAGTATTGATGTCTGCTTTCCCCAAAAGCAAACACCGAGGTTCACCTTCCCAACCTTTTAACAAATCGGTCCACATGCAATATCATAAGACCATCTTCCTCAATGACACAATCATTCTGGCTCTTAAACTTTTTGATAAGGGTTATCTTTAAGGACAACATTATAAGTTCTCTGAATGGAACATCAATGGCTAAATCCGACTTGCATATGGGGGTAACACTAATCCTGAACTTCTCCCCCACTTAAATCAAACGTATCCACCTATCATGACGTGAGAGTCACATAACCTTAACGTTTCTCAAAGGCATTACATTCCACGATAACTTATCAGACCCATTAGGGGTCAATCCAAACGACATGAACGCCTCTTAATACCTTTTTATTCCCCAGAAATTACCTTTTATCTTTCGACCTAGCAATTACAAATCTCTCCCACGCTGATCGACTTACCGACACAGAACTTCCCAAGGAATACTTGTCAGGTCACTTAACAGCTTCGGTTAGATCCAAGATGACCATATGCTTTCACGACACTAATTGGTCTCCCTAATTATCCATCACTTATAATCTTGTTGACCTCAAAATCATGCCATCAAAGAGCCACAAGCTTAACAAGGCAATTCCTTAACGAAACTCGCACTCCCTTCCCAAAGGGGGCATATGGATTATCAGCCGTCAGAACTTATGACATAATCCTCAAATAACTGCGTACACCCCATTATTCCTTTGAATTTATCAATGAAGTTGTGACGACCTGTAACGACCCAGATTTTTGAACATAGAAAATTTCCGGTCATCAATCCGGTCAACGCCAGTTGACCGAAAAAATATAATAAAAAAGTACATCGGCCTTAAGATGAAATCAAGTTCGGCCCTTATTGGATAAAAAAGAAGTCCGGATTTCCTTTGATCAAAAAACAAGTCCGGTTTTATTCTTAAGAATCAAGTCTAGCCAAGGCCGGACTACATTATATGAGTGTAAGGCCGAAGTGACATGAAGACCGGAGTGGCTTTGTGGAGGCCGGAGTAGCATTGTGGTTGTTAAGGCCGAAGTGGAATTGTGGGAAGAAGGCCGAAGTTGATGATCCTGTTGACCGAAAATCGTGTAGGAATAATCCGGTCAACGCCGATAATTGACCGGAATGTGATTACATGGGAAAGTTAAGTCCTGCCAAGTTCAATTAACCTGGAATTTAATATGTTTACATGAGAAAGCCAAATCATGCTAAGTTCAGTTAATCAGGAATTTAATGTGTTTACATGAGAAAACTAAATCCTGCTAAGTTAAGTTAATCAGAAATTTAATATGTTTACATGAGAAAGCTAAATCCTGCTAAGTTCAGTTAATCAGAAAATTAATGTGTTTACATGAGAAAGCTAAATCCTTCTAAGTTTAGTTAATCAGAAATTTAATGTGTTTACATGAGAAAACTAAATCCTGTTAAGTCCAGTGAATTAGGAATTAATTAAGAAATCTAAAACCCGTTAAGTTCAATTAATTAGGAATTTAGGAACTTCTTGGAAATGTGAAACCATTAATGACCTAATTAATAAAGAAACTTTTAGGAAATGCAGAAGCCATAAATAAGAAACATTCCCCTTCGATTTGTCAATCATTAATGATGAAACATCCCCCTTGTAGTGCCAATCATTAATGTGACGAATCAGGTTATTTTCCTTAAATAACCCTTCGTCAATAAAACTTCATTAATGTCCAGAGTCTTTTTTATAACTGGACAAAAGACCGTTTTACAACTTGCTTAAATAGGCTAAGCATACTTTTCACAGGATCTCATAATTTTGCCACTTTATTTATGGCTTTAATACAGTATTCTGATCGTACTGTATTAGAGCTAGAGAGATGCCATCTAATAACCTCAATCGTGAAACATCAAAACAAAGTGCGGAAGCATACTATGATACCATAGACTGCGGAAGCATCATCAAACCATAAAAATAACCAAGAACCATACCATACCTAATCTCGCGTGGTTGTTCATAACAAATTCGATATTCGAATCCTTGTTGCACTTGTCTGTCTAATCCTGCCAAGCAAGCCTTTCCTTGTTTTATTTACATGCTTTCATCTGGAGGAAAAATATCAGATAGCAAGAGTGAGCTTATCGCTCAGCAAGTATAATCATACGTCACTGTCAAACTGTGAATCATGATAATGGCGAGGGTCAACATGCATTTGAGACATGTAGGGGAAGGAACATTTAGCAGTATTGATTCGTTGTTTACCATGT
>JAODPA010081957.1:0-26187 GCA_025585075.1 Nepenthes mirabilis | reverse complement strand
TCTAGAGTTAAATATCCTTTACGTGTATCAGATATTTAATTTAATTGATTTATTTTATTGTTTCCGCTATACTTGTAACGGGGTCGAAACACGGTAGCACCGAAACGTGCTTTTTCAATAATGATAATTAAAAAGGACAAGAATAAAAGTCGAGAAATCACTCACCTTTTAAAGGGACTCAATCACCTTTGGTAGTGTATTAAGGAATCACTCTATCTAAGCATTAAAAATCACTCAACCAGCAGAGATCTAACTACTCTTAAGGAGATTAACTCACATGATTCAATTATATTTAACCTATCTTAACCTATGGACTTCATTGATTTAAATAGAGAACTCCTAACATAATGAGATAAGGTTAAACAACCACTAACATTTAATGAAGCACAGGAAATCTCAATTGTTTGCTAGGTATACACTTGGAACTCAAAGGCTGTTGGCTTGGCATGTTCTTGGATACCATTCGCCTCCTTGGGGACTTTTGCTGCTGTTGGGAAGGGAAGAAAACCACCATTTGAGTCATTCTCACAATCAATATGAACAGTGAGGTGTCTTTCCAGATTCTGGATTGGGTCGTCTAGGTTATTCGGGTTTTCGCGTATATGGTTCGGAACTACATCATACTCCCTCTCTTCAAAGAAACTCATTCTCAAGTTTAAGTGATAGATGTCTTTCCATAATTCCAATGGAACCTAACAGGAATCTTCTAATTTATGTTTATGCTTCCGCCACCCATAATATTGGATATAACTTCTCTTGTGGGTGGCATTGACGTGGGAATATTCAAGCTTGTATTTCCAGGGCTCAAAATTTTGGATGTGAATACCCTTGCCTGCAGCAGCATTTTGGGAACTGGGTACTTCAAAGTATTGTTTAATTTGTGATTTAGTGGAGGGGAGAAGAGTCGTAGGGGGCTTAAACACAGATGGTAATTGGAGTGGTAGTTTGTAACGCCGAATTCAACTTGACGTTTTTCTTCAGTGACTTTTTGTTCTTCTCTTTTGGACCAGGAGATTTTGTCAGGTTGCAGAGGATCTTTACACCTCAAAACAACTATTTGAACATTATCGATGGTCTAGATTTCTTCAGTGTTAGCCAAGACTAGGTTGGCCAATTCATCCACCGTTGTGAATTTATCCCCAGATTCATCGTCCGCGTATGGCTGGACTTCAGGAGTTGTAAGCTCTAATTTAGGCTTAGCAACTGGTGGAAAACAAACATCATTTTGGCTGTCATGGAACAAAGTTGTCACAACTTTTGTTAGGTTGTGGTTAGCCAATCCACCAATCTTGGTGACTATTGTCATTTCTTTCATGTGGGCAAGTATTAACACTGTTTTCTTTCCGTCTACAATGAAAACTGGTTGCAGTTTTTTGAGCAATGGAGCTTCTGGGTGAGCCCATGGATCCCTCCACAACCGCCTTGGCAAGGTTCTTGTGCAAATGCGGGCTTACGGTTTTTTCCTTTGTTGTTGGGTCAGCCTTCAAAGTGCAAAATTTCAGCCCCTTTCGATTTAGGACAGCAAAGTAATCAAGAGGAAAAATTTCTCATCAAGTTTTCCTTCCATCTTGGTCCAAGTGGTGAGCGGGTGGTGTCTTTGTCTTTCGCAAGTGTCTTGGTGATGTTGCCACCAAGTCATGGTAGCTCCTTTTAAGTTTCGCAGCAACAACCCTCACTTTCCTGTCTTTTGCCATTTTCTTCCAATCAAAATATGACTCAAGGGCAACAATCCAGTCAATATAGACATTGAGATAGAACATGCTGTCAAAATCAAGAATATCAATGTGAGTGAATTTTTTTTGTCGGCGCAAAAAAGTGTCCACTTTCAGGAATTTTGTGGTGCGACAACCTCTTTAGAATTTCATCAACCTTTTTTCGCAAATAGGAATTAGCACGCCTCAATTGTTCAAGCTCATCTTAGTAATTAATTTCAGCCATGGTGGTACTTCTTCAATCATGAATTCTAGACGCACAAGTCATAACCCTCTAATACCAAATAATACGGATGCATACTAAAAAAAAAACTGATATTTATAACGATAACGATAGTTGAAAAAAGTAATGATAAAAGTCAAGGAATTATTTACCTTTTAAAGAGACTCACTCATGTTTGATAGTCTTTCAGGAAATCACTCAACCTACGTGTTGAGAATCACACGACTAATAGAGGATTAATTATTCTTAAGGAGATTAACTCACTTAATTCAATTAAACTTATCCGATCTAATCCTAAGGACTTTACTTATTTAAATTGAAGACTCATAACGCAATGAGATAAGGACAAACAACCACTAAAATTCAATGAAGTACCTAGGAAATCTCAGTTATCTACTAGGCATACACAAAAGGTGGTTGGCTTGACATGCTCTTGGATATCATTTGCCTCCTTAGGAACTTTTGCTGTTGTTGGGAAGGGGAGAAAACCACCATTTGAGTAATGCTCACAATTAATGTGAGCAGTGGGGCATCTTTCCAAAATCTGTGTCAAGTCGTCCAGATTGTTCCAGTTGTACGAATATGGTTCAGTACTGCATCATTATAAGAGTTTAAGTGTCTCATTATTACGGTTTTCTCATGTCAATATTAGGTTTCCTTATTATTCAAGTTTTCATAATTAGGGTTTCTTTACAATTTTATATTTAAAGACATATATAAACATTACTGAAGCAGTGATGAATATCATGGCCATCACCTCGAGTCCCTCCCTCTCCCTACCAAGTTTTTATGATCTTCCTCCTCCCTTACCTCTTCTTTTTGCTTCTTCTCCAACTTTCCTGTTCTTCCANTTTTTTAAAAAATTCTGACTATTTTAGTATTAGATAAAATATTTAATATTTTTTGAATGCTATTAAGGGGAGATCATATAATTTTGATGGTATAACATCTTATTCAATTATCTACATAGATAAACTTATATAAAAATAAATAAACCAATGAGGTTATATTAACTAAAATTAATATAATGAAGATGGAGAGGCCGTACATGGCAGCATTGACAATTCAATTCCAATTACATGACCTTCGAGGGCTATCAATGAATAATTCTTTACAGCTTTTCCTTCAAAGAAGAAATGGGAGGGCCCCACCAACCCCTCGCAGCCAAAATTAAAATTTCCTGCTTATTAAAGAAATTGACTGGGGCGCCGATCAACTGCTCCGATCAACAAATATTTTCAACTCTAAAATACTCTTCGGATTCGAGCATTTTGCCGGTCAACGGATTCGATCAATAATGATTTTTAGCTCTGAACTGCTCTCCAAATTCGAGCACTTTGCCGGTCAACGGATCCGGTCAACAAAGACTTTCAACTCTGAACTGCTCTTCGAATTTGAGCACTTCGCCGGTTAACTTTTTTGATCAACAAAGATTTTTGGCTCTGAATTGCTCTACGAATTTGAGCACTTACCGGTCAACGGATCCGATCAACAAAGATTTTCGGCTCTGAACTGCTATCCGGATTCGAGCACTTCATTGATCAACGGATCTGATTAACAAAGATTTCCGACTCTGAACTGCTCTTTGGATTTAGGCACTTCGCCGGTCAACAAAGCTTTTCGACTCAGAACTGCTCTCCGAATTTGAGTACTTCGCTGGTCAACGAAGCTTTTTAGCTCCGAACTGCTCTACGGATTCGAATACTTTGCCGCTCAACAAAATCGGAGAACCATATTCTCAGCTCTGTTCCACTCACCGGATCAAGTGATGCGGTCAACTAAGCTGGTCAACCATCAATTTGGTTCCATCCACTCTCTAAAGTCAAACTTTTCAGTCAATGAATCCGAGTCAAACTTGAGGGGACAACATGACCAATCTCATCCCATCGTAAATATACCGAAGGCCGAAAATTCAGTCCATCGACATGGAGGGCTAGTGTGGGTCCAGTAACCATTGGCCTAATGGGCCAAACCGTGCAATAAGCTCACAGTCCAATATAATTATTTCAAAGTAAAAGTCTCACATTACTTTTGAAAAAATAATACATCTGTAAATTCCATTATAAAAGCAAGCACCCTCAAACATTGAAGGACAAGTTGGAGAAGCTCGAAAAAGTTCCATAAGGCTCCATATGGTTTGAAAAATGGTATAGCCATTACTAGCCGATTGTCAATGAGAGCAAACTGACAGCCAGGAGATCCTCGACTTTCCTCTCATCTAGGAAGCCCCTCGGCTCTCCACCCGTCCGGGGCCCCTCGGCCACTTCCAGTTCTTAGGGCTTTTAGTCCTCCTCTCGTTTGGAGGCCATCGACCCTTTGCCGCCAGGAGGCCCTCAGCTCTCCTCCCGTCCAAAGGCCATCAGCCCTCCACCAGCTGGAAGGCCTTCAACCCTCCGCCATTCCCGGAAGCCGTCAGCCCTCCGCCTGCCAAGAGGCCCTCAGCCCTCCTCCCGCCAGGAGGCCCTTCGCCAGTCCCGGAGGCTGCTAGCCTTCCGCAAGCTAAGAGGCCTTTAGCCCTCCGCCCGTTCGGAGGCCCTTGGCCTTCCGCCGCCAGGAGACTCTCAACCATCCTCCAAATCGAAGGCCCTTGGCCTTCCGCTACCAGGAAGCTCTCAGCTCTCCTCCAGCCCAGAGGCCCTCAAACCTCTGTCCCAGAGATAGGAGCCCTCCGTCCTGAAGACAACAGCCCTCCATCTCGAAACTAGGAGCCCTCCGTCCTGAAGACAAGAGTCCTCCATCTCGAAGCTAGGAGCCCTCCGTCCCGGAGACAGGAGCCCTCCGTCCTAGGAGTCATTCATCCCGGGAGCACTCCGTCTTAGGAGTCATTCATCCCAAGAGCCCTCCACCCTAGAGTCAGAAGTTTACTGTCCAAGAGTCAACTCTCCGCTCAGGTAACCAGGATGTTGACCCACCAAGGCAGCTTAGTCATGCACCTCTAAGCCGCCCTCTGTTGGACGTACCTCTAAGCCGCCCCTTTACCGGGCGCACTTATAAACCGCCCATCTGTCGGGCGTATCTCTACGCCGCCTTCGGCGGGGGCACCTCTAAGCCGCCCCTCTGCTGCGCACACCTCTAAACCGCCCTCTGCGGGCGTACCTCTAAGCCGCTCTTCTGTCGGACACATCTATAAGCCGCCCTCTGCGAGCGGCTTAGCCGGGAGCACCTCTAAGCCACTATCCGTGGGCGCACCTCTAAACCACCTCTCTGCTGGGCGTATTAATGGAGCTCAAGCCTCCCAATACATCCCTCTCACACTCCCCTTATCGCTACATCATTACATTCCCGCCACGTTTACCTTTAAACATGCATTCCTCCATTTTTTGCAGAAGATTTCTAACTTGAGTGTCAGAGTATCAACGAGGGATAACAGCTTAGTCTATATCAATTGCTTGATTTAGGAGAAGTAACAATTTGAGTTTAAACATACTAATAATATAGAGTCAATATACAATATTTAACACACTAACTAAAAAACAAGCATACCATAAGTATGGATGTGCTTGAACAAGGTCATATGGAGGATGAGCCCCCGAGCAACCAAAAAGTTAAGATTTTATGACCTGAATTTTATGGGTTTAAATCATAGATTCTTCTTCACAAAAAGGTTGCCCTTAAATAATGCCATATAACATCCTCATAGTAGTTCAATGTTTGTCTAGTGATATGACAACCACATATTAACCAATTGAATGACTCATAATAAAAAAAATAGAAAAATTTCTTTATAATATATAAGTAAGACTAAGTATATCTAACATTCTTCAAACCACATGATTTGAGAGTTCTATACACCTAACTGCCATTAAACAAATGTTTGTCACACGATATGATAACTCTACATTAGCTAACTGAATGCTCGCTAGAAAAAAAAAAACTCATTTATAATACAGAAACAAAACTAGATACATCGAAAATTCTTCATACTTCACAATATTAGAGTCTCATACATCGGACTGCCTTAAACAAGCTCATACAACAATCTCATAGTAGTTTTGTATTTGTCAAGTGATTTGATAACTTTACATTAACTAATTGAATAAGACACAAAGTCATTTATAATACATGGATAAGACTAGGTACACTTCAACATTTTTCAGACCCCACAATCTGTCTCATGCACCAAATTGCCAAAGAAATGTTTGTCACATGATATGATCAACTCTACACTAGCCAACTAAATGACTCAAGGAAAAAAAAAACTCGTTTATATCACACGAATAAGGCTAGGTATATTTGACATTCTCCGGACCGGACCCTATGATACGGGACTCTTATGCTCCAAGCTATTGTAAACAAGGTCATATAACATCCTCATGGTAGTCTAGTGTTTGTTGAGCGATATAACTATACATTAACCAACTGAATGACTCTAAAAAAAGACTCACAATGTAAGACTAAGACTAAATATATTTAACATTCTCCAAAATCCAAAATCTGAGAGTTTCATGCACCTGATTGCCCTTAAGCAGCTTTGTCACATGATATGATAACTCTACTTTAGCCAACAAAATGATTCACAAAGAAAAACTCATTTATAATACAGAGATAAAACTAGGTATATCTGATATTTTTCAGACTTCACAATGTGAGAATCTCACACACTAGACTGCCCTTAAACAAGGTCATATAACATCCTCAATAGTAGTTCATGTGTTTGTCACATGATATGATAATCAGCATACATGCTAACATAGCCTAAACTCACCTATATGATCCAAACATGGTAAGATATAGAACTACTACTGCCACAATTTTTTCAAGGGCAATTATACAGCAAGCAATCATGTGCATGTAACAGAAGAGATCCTTTGAGTTTTCGATTTTAGTTCCACATATGTTGATCGTCAGTAATCAAGAGAGGCCACAGACCGGAACCTGTTGGTGGTATTTCTTGAGTCGTATTGGCTCATGCAGTCATCGTGGCCGGCGGGCTTGGGCTTTGGGACAGAAGTTGGAAGATGAAGGCCATCTTTCCCCATCTTCTGCACTTCTTGAGGGGATAGTATCTTTATAAAAGAGACATTGTTTATGAAGTCCCTGTAATATACAAGTATGAACAAATACATCAATATTTTCATCAATAAAGATTGAATGAAACTTGAATCAACTGCGTGAAACAGAGGGGGAATAACAATTATAAAATCGATTTATTAAGAAAAAAAAGGGTTTCCTGCACAAATAAGCTTAAAATATTGGGGTGTTTTAATGAGATTAGTACGGTAGAACATTATTACACAAAACTAGTGAAAAAAGCACCGTTAACACTAAAAAATATTTCAGGAATACCCATCAGTATGGATAGACAGATGAGGTGTTTCGTCATTGATGTCTTGCCAATGGTGAGACTAAAGGGTGTAACGCTTCTCCGGCTAGTCATGAATAAGAGCCCTTCAATACATATGTGAAAAGACCAAAATATCCCAAGATAATTTACTAATTTGCAATTTAAACCCATACTAGCTAAATTTCAGTAGAAAATAACCAAAGCCAACTGTTGCTTGGTTGGATTATAAGTCACCCCCCCCATTGATACCCAAAAAAAAAAAAAGATATAAATAGGATATTGTCTCATGGAAATAACACTATGCAAACTCCTTGCACATTTACTCGCCCAAGCAAAATCACTAATTACTAAACTACCGAGAGAACTTGGAAAAACCACTAAAACTAAGAAATTAACCCCCAACTGGAGAAATTAATCCTGTCAAATTTCTCACTGCTTCAACCCAAACAAACTAAGCCGCCATATGTACAGCCTGCTCTGGCAGGAGCGTTGGTTCATTGTTTTGCTACTAAAGAATGACTTCTCCAAGGTCACTGCAATATATTGTGAAGCATGATGAAAATATCTGATGTGTATCGTATGGTTAGATTATTCACATGGTTAGATAAATTTTTGAATTCACTGAATTTGCAATTTGGGTGGTTTAATTTGTTCATTGTCTTTTTGGTCACTTGCACTCTTTTTCCTTATTCCAAAATTAGATTAGCTGATTGTTTTGAAGAGCAATGACAGCTACTCAGCTTTTAATTGTATGGAGAGAGAGAGAGAGAGAGAGGCAACAACACCAAGCATCCAAGCAACAACAGAAGTCAGTGTGAACAAGAACCCGAAGCAGTAGACAGAGTGAGCAATAACACTACGCATGAGGGTAAGAACAGAAGCAACATGGAATAAAAAAAGGGAGAAAAGAGTTCCAGCTATTCATAGCCGCCTTTGCTTTCCAAGTAAGTCCATTCCATATTAGCTTGGGATAAGAACCGAGTAATAGACACCATAAAAAGAAATATCTATTAGGTTCAGGGTATTAATATTCCCTGATACCACAATAAAGTCATAGTAAGTGCCGTAATGGCAATATATTGTGAAATATCAGCTATATACCTGACACATTCTGATTTATCAACGTCAATGATTGATATTTGCCTTTTATATTTTGATTCACAAAAAAACAAATTATATAGACAACATCGATACATATCACTCAATACAACCAAGACCAATGCTAGTATTCTCATCCATTTAATACAGAGTCAATGCATCCATTTCCCCAGCACAGAGATGATTTAACTTTGTAGGCTAACAGTCCAGCACAGACGGAAGGGGAGAAAAAGCTTTGGCCTATAAATATCATCCTAGGAGGAAGATGCCAGATATAATCTCTCTCAAACCTGACAAAAGATCCTCATTTACATCTTAATTCTATTCAATATCCAAGAGGAATTATAAGTAATAAAATAATAAAGGTAAAGTGCTACATAAAGAACACCCAGATCAGTGACAAAAAACCCTAGATCAAAGTGACGAAACCATAGACAAAAATATCAGTATCAATATCGGTTACGGTCATATTAGTATCAAATAATACATATTATTACCAAATATATTTTAAAAAAAATTCTAAAAATCGTAAGTTAATATTACTGTATCAACCAAATGTCAGATGTATCGACTAATATTTTGAATATCGCCCAATATATTACAATATATCATCAATATAATAACATATTACAATATAATTACGGTATCAAAAAATATCAGTAATGAGTAGCTTGACACCGATATATATTGACTAATATTTTCATCTATGGATGAAACCAGTTAGTGAGAAGAGACCGAACTTTGTGTCCATCTTACTCACTTAGAAGACCTCTCAACAGGGTTGCAAAATCATAAAGATTTCCCAAAACCTCACAGGCGTTGAGCATTGGACCATGACAACAAAACCCTAAATATTAGGATTCCAAAATCGAAACAATCAGCATTGATTTCAGCAAATCCCATATTAAGTCATCCAAGACCCAGATGTGTAGCTCAAAGTTTAAGTTTCACCAGAGCTTAATGAATTAACTGCCTCTATAATCTCTTGTTCAATCTGATCACTATCTTTCCTTGGATAGGAAATGTAAAACAAATGCTACTCAGAATACATGCTTACCATGCCAACTATTCAACTGAAGATTAATCTATTTGATTTTGATGCAATGAAGAAAATTCATCCCAATTAAGCTTGCAGCAAAAAAATACTTGCTTGGTACCAAATGACAAAAGAATAGCATTGGTTTTGATGAGAACATAAATTTTTATTTATTAGTTTTATTAATTTAAGACTTTATTTATCATGGGTTATTATTCGTGGGTTATTTTATAAGGTTTCCTTATGCCATTAATATAATTTTTTTGTTATTAGCATTTCCTTATTGTTAGGTTTGCCTTATTATTTGATGCCCATGCATTATGGAAAAATACTAAAATTTATATTGATAATTGTTAGAGACATTTGTCTAATTGGCATATTCCGTGACCATATGTATTATTTTATTGATGTCGGGTCGTGGGTTGTCGGTTTAAAATTCATTAAAATTCATTGGTCCGCCCTCCACGCGCTCGAGCACGGTCCAAGGGCCGCCCGCTCGCCTGGTGCCCGCTTGCCGCTCGAGCTCGTAATCCAGAATGAGGGCCGCTCGATGCTCGCTCACTACCCGCTCGAGCCGATAATCCAGAACATAGGCCGCTCGCTGCTCGCCCTCCACCCGCTCGAGCGGCGGCCCAACGGGCAGATTTTTGAACGCGATTTTTGGCTCCAATATAAATATGGGACTTATGTTTTTGAACCCTAAGACTTCTGGAAATCTGATGTGCGTGCCTCCTTGAATAGAAAACCCTCTCATGCTTCTATATACTTGCACATCTTGAGAAAACTAATCACCAAAGGATTGTTCTACATGTTCAAACTAGTTTTCTCACCAACTCTCTTTCACCATTAAAACTTTGTCTTCTACCTACATCAATTTTCCTCTTTCTTTTTTTCTTTTTTTGTTGGGGGGGGGGGGTGTTCTTGTGAATGAATGCAATAAAGAACTCAAGCATAAAGGCTTTTCACAAAGGAGGAAGACAATGAAGGCATTGGTCACAATAGCCAAATAATGGAACATAAATTGAAAGAAAGCTACAGACTTACTGCCAAGGATCATCACCAAGTAGAAGAACGTCATTCTCATGGTCAATAAATACAAGCTGCCAGCCTGATCTCAGAGGGTCCTCCAGTTGGCCTTCAAGGCCGAACATATGAGCAAGTTCACTACGAAGCTCGTGATAACTTCTGAATTTGGAGATATCCAGTGAACGCCCAAAGGACCCCAACTTGTGAACCTAGACAAAACCACCCAAGTTCAGATAAATTTTGTGCATGTCCAGTCGAATGTAACAAGCACATACAATGTAATTTTGTGCACGTCTGGTCAAGTGTAACAAACTATAACGCAAGAGAAAACAACAAATCACATCAAACTGGTGATTGACAGTGACACTGGATCATAATGATATTGAAGTTCAGCAACAAAATTCTGTCTTTATTAATATTACTAATGTCCAAGGTTAATTAAAACAGAAGCTAGCTAAATCTCCAAAAATTAATCACTCCAAATAACAAGATTGGAAGGCGTTGCTTTATATTGATAAAGCATTAAAAGATAATTCTTTTGTTATCAGATCAAACTATTAACTAATCTGGTCATATCAGCAGACCAGAAAAAGTAATCTTAGTCATTGGAAACACATTGTATATCATATCAAGATAAAGAATGCAGAAAATACAAAAAACATTATAAAAGCACAAGTCATATATATGAATGGAGCGAAAAAAGGTGCATATATGAGGATAAAACCTAAATGGTACACGGACAACATCTAATGCAAACCTAGTTCTCTGAGCCGCTTATCAATCATGAAAGGTAGAAAATGACTATTACAAAAAGTATGATTGATGCATATTGCATACTTACCCAGGAGACTTCATAACGTTTTGAAGGGAGAGAAATTGGCAGCTATTATGACTTCTTGTTGGCAAACTCCATGACAAAGTGTTATATTTTAAGTCTGATATTAAGTATCTTGGTGTTTGCTCAAAGTTGGCTCAAGTATCAAAATTCTTGCAGAGGACTTTGCTTGAGATGTGCTAAAAATTTGGCTCAAATGAAAACGATTATTTCTCATTATGCAGATGTCTACAACTACTTTGACAGACCGACAGTTACTCGTTTCCACTACCAAACAGTTATCTCCCACTATACATATTTTTGCAACTACTTTCACTAAACAGCAGTTAACCATTGTCCACTACCTACTTCTTTGATAATGCTTTGACCAAACCTTTTATTTATCATCCACCACTTAACTTTTGGGATTCGACACCCGAATACACCCGATCGGATGCAGCAGAACAAACCCGAATCCCCCTGTCAACCGTCAGCCACCAAATTTGTGAACACGAGAAACAAACAATACACAACGATTTTTAACGTGAAAAACTCTTTTCAATTAAGGGAAAAACTATGGAACAAATTATGATTAAATCCACTATAAATAGTGCCAGTTACAAGAACCCCCTCCGAAATCCCTTTACTCCGAACCCGAGTAAAAAATGGTTGAATATAACCCCCTCTCAACATATCCGACAACCCACAAAAGAAATACAATTGAAAAAAGAGTAATCAAACGAAAATACGTTTCTAGAGCAACCTCCAGAATGACGTACCCAACCTTGGCGAAAAACGGAACTCAAATCGGACCTCAATCGGATGCCAAATCTCTTCGTCTTCTATCCTTCTCTCTATGTGTGGCGCCCCTTGTGGAGATAGATTTCAGAAAATATAACCCTAAAACGCGTAAGCCGCATATAATATCGCGTACCGGCGCTCGAGCACCCGACGAGCACAGATCGAGCACATCAGTCCTGGATTCCGCGCTCGAGCACCCGGTGAGCGCACCAAGTCTGGAATCTGCGCCTCTTCACCGATCAAGCATGAGGCGAGCACCAACAACCCTCCATTAATCTGGAATTGGCGCTCGAGCTTCGCTCGAGCTCCCCTCTAGCGCCTAACTTGATCTTACCTCTTGGCCATTCGCTCGGCACGCGAACATTTTGATCCTTACACGAGCCTCATGCGAACCTCTGATGACTTTCCATTTACTGAGTTACCCACAAGGGAGTGACAAAAAAACCCAACATTAACTTCTTCCAAGGGTGACCCAAATCTTCAAGACTCATAGAGAACACTATCTTTTTTGAAGAGTTACCACTTTCGAGAGATTTTCATATTTTCATTTGATAAGGTGCTCTCGAAATATTTCGAAACTTTCTTATCACAACCTTTGAAATACATAATGGAGGCATTTTCGATTGAAATCTTCAGTTAGTTAAAGAAAATCCCAAAAATCCAAAGTAGTCTGGATCCATGACTTGGAGGGAAAATCTAGAAAGTAGACTCTTTGATAGGGTCACATGCTAGGGGAAGTCAACTAGGAGGGTCTAGTATATCTTTACTTATTGTACGGTAGGTTAACATTCTAGTAAATTTATTTTTATTGACTTGAGAAATCCAATGGGTTTTCACTCAAACTAGTTGATTCTTGAGTTTTCCTTCACCAACAAAATCGTATGTGTTAGGCATCTTACGTGTTGACATATTCTGTAACTGCGTCTGGTCATTTGTTGGCATATTTTCCCGTGTTATAAAGATCTACATCTGATTCACGCTTGATATTTGCAAATATGCAACTCCCAGTATCCACACCTGCCTAGCACCTAACCCACGTACAAGCGTCTTTTCCAATATGTCCACGCTCGATGTGCACCCAAACTATGTACAAGCACCCCTTCCAGAATACTTGCACTCGAGGTGCGCCTGAGGCGTGCTCAAAGCACACTTTCTAGATTTCACCTGCCTGATAAGCACCCGAGAGATGCTCAAGCATTGGGGCGCGCATTTCTAAATTGCTGCCTTTTTTGATCTAATTTCGGACCCTCTCTATAAATGCCCACCTTCTCCATCTTATGGGCGTCATTCCTAAAGTTTTCTTACTTCATATACGTCGTCATATGCACATTTTCCTCCTTGTTGACCTTCGTAAGAAATGTGGGTAGCATGAATATTGGAATCCAATAGTATGCAAAAATTGTATGGCTCGTAAAACAAGATTGCAAGAAAACCGGAAGGTGTCCAAATTCATTGTCAATGGCAAATCCAATAAGTTCCTAGGTAAATGCCACAATTCCGAAGTAACTTGGCTAAGTTAGTACGTCTTTACCACCCGATCTATAAGTTGACTTTCTTAGTGCATTATTTTTATTGGCCGTAAAAGCCCAGAAGGTTTTGCTCGATAATCGTGATTATCGAGATTTTACTTTGTCACCAAAAATCTCATCTTTACTAATGTGTTTATTGTGTTTACTGCTTATATCCATCTAGATCTGAATATATTTTATATATATTATATATTTGTGTGCAATTTTATTCCGCAATTTGAAAAATGGTCGAAACAAGTTGAGATTGGGGGCTTCCTAATCTTTTTCAAGTGTGCTATTTACATTTTCTCAAGATTTTATTATTTGTAGTGTTTGCCCGAATTCAGGCATGTGTTAGAAGAGGCAGGTCTAAATCCGGGTTTCTTTGGAAACCACATATGAAATTGAGCACCTTTGCTCACCAGTAACATCAGAAATTAATAGACAACCTTAGCCGCCATTATTAATTAAGAAACAAGGAGCGTCAGCCATACAGCTGCTAAACAGTGGACAAAAGAAAGTATATTTGCAGCATCAAATGCAAGCTTTACTTACCATCTATGTGAGTAAGTAACACCCAAGCTTTAGCTGAAATATTAATAAGAAAGATCAAAGAAATGTCAAGTGATCCATAAAGCTACAAAATGTGAGGCCGAAGAATCACAGGACAGACACAGAGCATGGAAAAACCATTTTTTCCAGGAGGGAGGGAGATCAAAAAGAGAATTGGAGGACAGTAACCTCACGATACCAATTTCTCTTTTTTGTTCCAACTGGAACAAAGAAAATATTATGTGAGAAGAGGATATTAGTTCCAACTAGCTTAGATACCATAATGCTTAGAGTTGACAATCCATTTTACATGTTTCATTTTCAGAAAAGCTAAAAATGAACCAGGGAAAAGTAGGACCAAAACCGCAAGAAGCCACAGGTCACATCCAACTTGTAGTAAAAGTTGGGGGAAAATCATAATATTCCATAAATGATGCTAACAGTAGCAGCTTAGCACTAACAGAGATGGGATAAGAAAAACGACTCAAAGGAGTCTTTCAACAAAGCAACTTCCTTTTTTCTGTTTCTTCCCTTTTCAGATCTCTTTGTTCTTATCTTGTTTACCTAGCAAACCATTTCCTGTCATCCTATCTTCTACATTTTCATCTCTTTCCTTAACATTGTCTTTGTTTTCTATGGAAGAGCAGAACAAAAACCATACATGTCCAGATTTGATTGTCACACAAATTACAGTTCATTCCATTGTGAATCATACATAGAAAGTATTTCTACAAGAATGACTATCCTGCTCACCTTAACAAAGGTTCCCGGTGGTGGATTTGCTTGGTTCCCATTATTTGAGGACCGTATGAAACCCGTTTCATCGACACAACTGGAAGTTATCATATCAGAACTAGGTTGAAAATCGGTGCCTGTACCACTTGGGAAACCAGAACATGCAAATGGCATGGACAACGAATCATTCTCACTGCCATAAATTCTGAAGTTTGGGATTCCATTCTGTTGCACAGTCAAACCAAACAGCAGATTGTTCTGTATATCACCAGCGCCCTGATATACAGAGAACTCTCTGCCATGCAAAGGTGGCAATAAAGCAGACAATTCAGATATTCTGGATTGTCGTGTTCCCAACTCTTCAACTTGTGGCCGTATGCATTGCACAGTGGCAGATGGAAGCTGAGGTTCAACAGCAACTTGATTTGACACTGAGGAAGAAGTTGAAACCAACAGGTTAGAGTCAGGCAAGTTGAATTGATGGAATCCTCCATCTTGAGAGAATGAATTCACGAGACTATGCAAGGGAGCCATATCAGCTGTGGACATGTTGGATAATATCTGCTGTTGACATGTTGGCGAGAATGTTTGCAGAGATGTAGGTTGAGAGTTAGTGGATGACTCAAAGTGAGATAATGGAGAGATAGGCTTTGGGATCTGCTGCTGATCAAAAAAGTGATGGCGTAGCTGTTCAAATTGCTGAATTCGCTGCTGTTGATGATGATGCTGGCAATCCTCGTTTGGGTGGCAATTTTGCAAATTTTGCTGTATGATTTGACCTTGGGCTTGATTGTGAGCCATGCATTGCTTTTCTAGCAAGTTCTGAACAAAGGTTTGCTGAGACTGAGCCTGCTGCAACATCTGGTTTTGAATTAGAGAAGCAGGCTGGCAAGAGACATTCTGACTTTGCTGGAACTGCAGAAGGCATTGATTGGCACGCTTCTCCAAATTTCGTGGATCTTGCAACGGAGAAGATGCCATTGCTTGGTAAAGATCGGGTTGTAGGTTCAGCATAGATGTATCAACCCTTGGCTGCATCCACGGTGCAAGTCCAAATCCTTGGAAATCTAAAGATGGCATGCAGCAATCTCCAACCTCTCTTTGAAGCCACGTAAGTGGAGAATTCATGCTCATATCACCATCCTTAAAACCTAACCAGAGGAAAGAGAAGGAAAGCATATGAAGCAAATATCAGAGAGATCAGGATGTTCTTTCAGGCAGAGTACTAAAAGATGAACAGGGAAAAAAATTAACCTGGGAAGGTTGGTAGGCCAGACGGCCATGGACGCTTCAATCTTAAAGGAAATGGAGATGGATACATTGGAAATGTTGTCAGTGGTTCAATTTCCCACAAGGAAACTCTCAGCTGCCTCTCACCAGCAGTTGATTCATCCCAGCCAACCTGTATTTTTTAGAAGAAAGTGTATCCAGTCATGTTTTATATTACAGGGAGACAGAGAAAAAAAGCACTACAAACCTTAACCGAGCGCCAATGGGAGTTTGGCCAGCGAATAGGATCTAAATCACCTACACCAGAAATAGTGCCCATATACCTGAAGCAAGCATAACTTGTTGTTAGTTACTGTTTCTCTTGGTAAGAAAAATTTTGCGCATAGTAGTTATTCATCCAATTGTATATGGCGACTAACGAGTGATCATAGATACATTTAAGAGGGCATAAGAAAGTGCAATGTTAATAAAGTCGATGTGGAAAAAGAAGTGTTCAATCTCGGTGATTCTTGTTTCTTTCCTTCTCTTGGACAGGGAATAGGAAGCTAGACACAGAGAAGGATCTTCATACAATTGTAACCATTTCTCCAAGATATTTCAGAACATTGGATGTGGCTCACTTCATGAAGCAGTTAAAAGCCAATCAAATCAGTGAAATCACCCAACTGGTAATAAGGTTCCAAAAGCATAACTTTCAGTTCCTTCCAACCATTACCCTTTGATAGCAACAAAATAAGATCAAAAGATCAATAGGTGATCGTGGAAATGTCAAATTTTGTATGCTTACTTATGTCCAGATGAATGCTACACACTTCTATGAAACAAGAGGGAGCATAATTTTTCAAAATTGATAGAGCCAACAGTAGTAGTCCAGCCACAAATTAGATGAAGTGGGGCTCCAAGGTAACATTCACCACCGATTGAAAATTAAGCTAATAAGCAAGATCGCAGTTGGTCACTCAAATTCTCTTTTTTTCCCCATTTCCATTGTCAGATAATTGCAAAAAAGAAAAATACAAGTTCAACATGTTAATAGGCCAATACAAAGGGAAAACAGAAACACAGTAAAATCTGAACCATGAAATATGAAGTGAACTCAAATTCTAGGGCTGCTCCCCACACAGTGAAAAGAATACAGGTAACACTAAATTATAATCCTAGCAATTAGAATATTCTAAAAAGTGTTGCAGCAACCACAAAGCTTCTGGGTGCACTGCAGTCAGCTAACTATTCTTAAGTCCATATCGATATTATTGTAAGGTATGGATCCCAAAACATTCTTTTAGTAATGATTAATTTAATTAAATTGAAGGACTTTCAAGATTAATTGAGGTTTCAGGTCAGTTTTGATCGAATTTAGTTAGGCCAAGCAGCGCCCAACCTGTGCCTACCCCGCACTCATGCGTATTTTTAACAGTAAGGGTGCACCTGATGAATATGTTTGGGGCATTTATGGGCATTTTAAACAAAATGTTAGCGCCTGATATACGCTCGATCGGTACACGTGCATGTTTGGAACATAATGTTGGCACCTAATGGGTGCTCCTGCGCAGTGCAGTTTGTGCCTCTAAGCCAGACTGGCGCTCCACCAGTCTTTTATAAATAGGCCCCTTGGCCATTTCAAACTCATTTCAATTGAAATTTTGAAAAAAGAGAGAGAAAGATAAGATGAAAAGAGTAAGGAGAAGAGAGAGAAAAAAAGAATGAAAAAGAGAAATTAAGGTGAAATCAAGAATCTTTTGCTAAAAATCAAATAAAAGCAAGTGCAATCAAACCCTTTATTTCTTTGTTGCTATGCATTTTTTATTTTCTTGTACATTTCTTATTCTAAATATTCATACATGTCTTAATTTTGTACTTAAATTGTGAAATGCACTAGGAAATCCCAAATCACAACTTGTTTCGACCCTTTTACAAATTGTGGAATAAAAGCATACGAATATATAATATACAGAAAATATATTTAGATCTAAATGAATCAAACAATAGAGAGCATATAACATATAAGCACAATAATCAATAATAATCAAGACTAGATTTTGATGATGAAAGAAAATCTCGATAACCATAATTATCAAGTAAAACCCTCCAAGTTTCTACGACCAGGAAATATAATGTAATAAGAAAGTCAACTTACAGATCAGATGGTATAAATGTACTAACTTAACTAACTTACTCCCATCTTGTGACCCCTATTAAGGAACTCTTGGATTTGCCTGCGGCAACAGAATCAGACGCATTCCAGTCTTCTTGTCAATCTTCCTTCACGAGCCGTCGAATATCCACACCCGACTAGATCACAATTTTCATGCCACCCATGTCTCTTATGAAGGTAAACAGACAGGAAAAGGTGTGTACAATAAAGTACATGAAATGAGAAAACTCTACACTTGAAGCACGAGAATCGAGGACAAGTTTTTAGTGAGAGCAATTTAGAAAATTAAAGGAGAGTTCTTTCGCTGAGAGTCGTCAATAATATTTGTCCAAAAAGGCTTTTTTTCAACAAAGAGAAGAAGGCGGCTATATATAAAGAGGCTCAAAAATTATGTTAAAAATGCGGTCGTTTAGAAATGCGTGCCCGGGCGCATGAGCGCCACTCGGGTGCGTGTCAAGCAAGCCTAGGCTAGCACTAGGTCCGCACCCCAACAAGTGTGCCCATTCGAAAAAAGGCGCTCCAGGGGCACATTCGTAGAAGGGCAGTCGAGCGCGCTTGGAGCATGTATCGAGCACAAACCTATGGGAAATAGCGCTCATGTGCTAACGAGGTGTTAGGCAAGCGTGGAACTGGGAGTTGCTCATCGGCGAACATCGAGCGTGAATTTGATACTAATCTTCAGGACACTGGAATATACGCCAACGAATGACCAGATATAGTCACGGAATATGCCAACATAAAATATGCCTAATAAATTATTTTTCACTTTATATGCATGGAATTCCACTCTCATTTTGTGAATTTTTATAAAATATATGTCTTGAATCCATACAAATCATATTTAAGTGCTAAATTTCTAAAACCTTGTTCTTGCATGTCTTTAATTCTCAGTTAAATGTCCCTTAATATCTTCAATTTTTAATTATATACTTTTGCACGTCTTAAATTACTACATAATTATTTATGCATGTTTATAATTAAAAGAAATCACTTGAACTATGCTAAATTTTTACATTTTTCTACATAACAATTTCTGTAATTTATAAATCATACATTTAAACTCCTACACGTCTTCAATTTCTATTTTATTATTTGTATATCCATAATTTTACCACATATCATATATTTAAAGAAATATAAAGAAAAACTTTACATAAACTTCGATGAAGAAAGTATTTTTCTTCTGTACGAGAAAAATTAAAAATATTCGTATTTGAGTAAAGTTTTCAATTTGACAAAATATGGACCATTGTAGAGAATTAACAAAATATATTTAAACATATCCTAATATATTATTAGTAAATCGAAGGTTGAATATATCATCCACAGGTCAGAAAAGTAATGTTTGGTCCCATCTACAGAGATTGTATATAGATGGCCCACCTACAGGTCACAAATAGTAGCATACGACCTTCAAATATGTGAAAATAATTATAACCTGAGTTTTAATATTTTTCCTTTGTTGGTGAGGTTATTACCGATCATTGATCCATTTGTATGACAATGTAATTTTAGCATGTTTTATGTATTTGTACAACTTGGCATGTTTAGCTCTAAATATACAGATTTTAGCATGACTTATGTTATAGTACAGATTTAGCATAATTGATTATTAGTATTGACATTTCGGCCTTTCAATCATAGCATAGTTCCAACATATTTTGTCAATATATATATATCCACAAATGAAGCTCGAAAATTTTATTTAGTAATAATTTGTTTTCAATTTATTTTCAGATTATTATACATTTCAATTTACGTTATGTCGAACCAATAATGTTGATAAAATTGTAATATTTTTAAAAATATTTTTAATTGAGTTTATAGTTTTGATACTCTAATATTAATTAATATACTTTTTTCTTTCCTTATGATTCGAGGTTAAACAGTCATCAATATTTAGAGTCACTTGGCATTTGAGTTCTGCATTTTAAATTTTATATTATTTTGAGTCGTTTAATAGTATTTGATTTACAGGTTCATGTCCCAATGTTCATTTTGAGGTTTTAAGTTGCTGAAATAAACAATTAAGACTAATAAAAATTTTAGAGTTGGAGGAATAAACAATTTGATTTGATTTAATTATGGATTAAGAAATTAATAAATTTGACTTTAGGAACGGAGACATGACAATTATAGTGCAAGAAGATAAGAAAGTGGAGTATTCTCGCATTGCCAGAGCTGAGTTCAGGAGCAAGAATGCTAATTATAGTGGATGTTCATCTGAGAGGTCAGACTTGATCATCTTGAACAATAATGCACAATCACTGTAATACACACAAAAATAAATTAATAGTGCAGTCTCTCGGTAATATCTCATGAGTTTGCATTTGATTGTACTTGGAGCTCAGAATTATGCACAAGACAAGATATAGTTATATTTTGCAGTTAATATCTAAGGGAATTTTGAAAAAAAGCAGCCCACTGGTCTGATGGACACATTCATGAAAATGGGTTCCAGCTAATCTTCCAGATACACCCAAGGAAACAGCTTGATATTCTATTTACTGAAACAGGCATTCTGCAGCCTTAATCCTTTCAAAGGGTCTGCGAATTTAATATGCTAAAGTTATCTCAGCTGCAAGAGAAGTTGACATTTTAGGGTTAGATTTATAACTAAGAATGAATTCTATAGTGGGGTCCCCCCCAATAGTTGAGCCAATTTTGCCACGATCAAATATTGTTGAATCTGTACATGAGGTGTGGAAGGAAAAGAAACTGCTCCATATTACACACAATTAATAACAGCTTCTGGAACCAGTCAGTCAGCAGGCTGTCAATAGATATTAAAATAAGATTCATGACTTACCGGCGAACACTTGATTCTTCTGTTTCAAATAGCATTCGGAAGCGCATGCCCACAGAAACACGGGTATGATAGACAGCCTTAACATATTTTGCCAAAGGTACTACAAATTCAGACAGACTTGCCCTGGAAAAGGAATCTAAGTGCATAAATTATCCATAATGCAGTTCAACTATAACAGCTAGATATGGCCAGAAAAAACTCAAACCTTGGATTGTAGAATACAGTAAAACGGCTATTTGTAGCGGCTGCATGTGCTGCTGCAGCAAGCAGACCTATGTGCATGCTGTCACTTGACAAATATGACGAAGGCATGACAGTTTGGGGACGATTAGCATGCCGAATGCCAAGGAATAGCTGATTTTTCTCATTCCTGATGGAATAGAGCCTTGTCAATGAGAGCACTACAAATACCAAGGGTGATATAAAGAAAATGAAATAAATGAAAGGAAGAACAGCAGCACATAAGGTTAAATTTTTTTGGAGGGATCAGTAGGCAGGCTGAATGAAAAAACAAAAAAAAAAATACCAATGGCATCAACCAAGCACTTAAGTATATAGCAATAAACATAAAAAGTTTTGGGCTTTTGGCACATGATAAGTATCTGCTACCTTCAAAACCAATTTAATATATATGTAATGATCTTTCATGAACTCCTTGACATAATATCGGAGTAATACCATTCATAGTTACATATTCTAGCATCCACATTTAGAAGAGAAATGAGTTATAGCCTTATAGGGGGAGCATTTACCAGATAAAGATGACAGAATCACCAGCAACTAGCCTTTTGGCACTTACAAACACACTCCATCCTGTTGTAAGAAGATGCCTCTTAGGCTGGCCTGCAATAACAAGCCAACATTCTATGATTAAAGAAATCCCAGAAGATTATAAACAGCACTTGACAAATTGATGAAGGCCCAAAAAATCTCCAGCAAAAAAATCTTTCTCCCAAGAAAATTAGGAAATGAATAAAGACTGTCAATCTATCTCGCATTTCAGAAATGTCAGACCAATTTTTAGTCATTGGTCCCAATCCAATATTTCTTTTTCCAATGACTTCATTGATTTAAATTTAGGCCACAAATTCCACCCTAACCATTACAATAAGGCTGCAACATCACGAAGGCCCTTATATTTGCAGACACTACACCTGTGACAGAGCGGTCTAAAACCTTGCGTGACTTCTACATTGAATCTGCTACAAGCTCATTAAGTCCACAAGATTTACAGCTTGAGGCATACAGCCACACACAACATGCATATTCCGAAAAAAATCCATGGAGCTTCAACAAACCCCGGAAAGGAGGAAAACTATGAGAAATTCAACAGATGGCATTTATATTGCTGCCATGAGAAAGCTTACCGCGAAATACATGTCTGAATTTCCATTCATTACCATGAAGATCCCTTGCAATCAATTCCTGAGCTGGTGGATGCTGGGAGTAATCCTAAAGAAATTATAGAACAAAACCAGGATTCCCACCAATCAAATTAACAATTTACGGTGTCAAATTGGAAATGGAAACAGTTAAATAAATTCATTGGAAATGGAAACAGTTAAATAAATTCTTTATTGAAAGGAACCTACAAGAGGAGGGAAGACTTTCTCAGCTGCCCGGCGCCGAACAGAGAATCCACCATGCGTGCTAGTATCACTTGCAGTAAGTGTTTTACAGAAGTAGTTAGTTGGCTGTTTGCTGGGGGTACCTAACTCCACAGGTAGCAGGCACACATCCCTTTTCTCTTGCTACAAAAAATATTTCCATCAGTTGAGCACATGAAAACATAAACAGAAAAATCCGAGTGTCACAGAAATAGATAAGATACCGGTGTCAAGGGTTGCAAGGTCATCTGAGCATATACTTCATCTGTCTCGAGATCTGCCTGCATTTAGAAAAATATGGTGACAAAGGGAAAAACCAGCAGCAGTATCCATAAATAGCTACCAAAAAATACTTACATGCATTGTCACATCATGAAGCTGACAAATAAGTTGAGGGGGCAAGCTAGGGTAGTTAGGAATATGAGCATCTATTTCTTTGTTAGTTGAGGCTGCAACCTGTACACAAATAGAGGTTGTCAGATTATCGATATATTTTACATTCCTTTGCTATAACCATGACCAGTTATTCAGTATAGTTCCTCATCATAAGCAACCTAAGAACATTACCCATATGTCACAGCAAAGCAGCTCCAGCAAAGAAACTTAATCAGCGTGCATTAAAGAAAAAGTAGTTAAAAAAGTTTATGCAATCATCACAACTAAATCACATATGATATTTTTCCAAAGCTCAAAATAGAAATTACTGCAACATTACCAAGTCCCCGATGCAACAGCTGGTAATCACTGTTGAAAAATTGCATGGTATAAATGCAGCAGTGTATGAAGCTTTCTAATTGAAAGCATAATTTAACTACTGCTCCAAAAGTATTAGGATTGCTAAAGAACTATATATAGATTTATGACTCATAACAAAGTGAAGGCCCTTTCTTGTGTGAACAACATCACAATTGTGGAAACGATATGAGCTGATTATTGAGGAGGTCTTCAATGCTCTATGGATTCAGATTCAGCACAATGAAGAAAACAGCCCAAAAGCATGACAATTGACCTGCTCACTATGACCCTGAGGGAAATATACAACACGGCTTCCAATAGGTGGCAAAGAGACAAGTGGGCCAGCACATGCATGCCAGAGTTCAGAGTTCAAACATTTCTTCTCTCCTGAGCATACAAAAACATTAAAAAAAATCAACCACATAATCAAATTAGCAAGAAATAAGATTCTCATCTCTCCATAGTAGATGATAGGTGACACAAGGTCAGACATTATGTCATCAACTTGAAATAGCAAAATGAGAAATATTTTAAGATGATGTGTCGATAGCTGTCATAAGCAATAATATTGTAACATTTTTGTATCAATACATCACCCAAATAAAATATTGTCCCGAGAAATATCCATTATGGACGTAGCAGCTATCAGATACGTGTGCTAAAGGTATGATGCTCTGGTCATAGCAACTATTGTTCATGCTTTATTATCATGTCAGCAATTATGAGGTCTGATATATCAGTGGATTAAAGAAAATGTATTCAAACTGCTGATCATGGGAGACATATACTGCTGGGAACTTTGTTCTAACACCATGCTTTCCGGTTCTGGGATCACTACTTGACATATGGCTAGATTCATTCATGTTAAGCCTACTCATTGAAGAGGATGACTACACTCAAATCCTTGTGTGGAGATCCCAGTAAGACAAAAAATGTGCATCCAGCTAAGGAACAAGTTCATTAAACATGATCCAACTGAAAGAACACCTCAACAATTTGGGGTCCTTGCCTTCGGTTATTTGCATGGAGTCAGACCTCTTCCCACCTAGAGACAAAGTTGACATACAAGGCTTCAACTATACAAATAGATTTCTTTCATAGTCTAGAATAACTTGTTCCCAGTTTCAGTTGCACAAGCAACCTTAAAAAGTTTACCAATCTTTAAACCAAAGACATCATGGTTGTCTTTTCAGTACTAAATTCAAAACATAATCATTCAAACCCTTGGCCCATATCAATTATATTAGTCTCAAATGGAATTTATGCGGTTCTCAATATCACATTTATGTTGTTCTCCATTTGCACTAAGATCTTACAACTTGAATACGTTCAAAAAGAAAAGTTAGCTCGGCACCTTCTTTGTTTCAATGTCAAAAAGTAATGATTGAAGGGATAACATGGGAAGATAAACGCTGCTCATTTTAGGAAATTGGACATAATCTAATAAGTTCTCGACCTAAAGCTATAACAATGGCATACTAAATTAAGCTTTCCCGTGTTACCCCTTATAATCATCGCTAGACAAGGGATATTTAGGTTGAGGTGGACATAGTCTAGCAACTCCTGTTTCCATAATCAAACGTGCGTAGCTAAGCATTACGGTATAACAGTATTACTGTGATAGAGCTGCCTCAATCTAAAAGCTTAATTTGTTAGTTAAAAAACTAAGAATTATCCTACTCTAATATATCCACGAACACGTATGCCCTATGGGCAGTCCAAGTTTTACAATATTTAAACATTATTGAGTCTTCACCTAACTGCATAAGTTCATAGGTGGAGTTGGTTCCTTGATATAGTATTAAAGCACTTTTTATTGAGTAATGTCATGAGTTCAATTCAACCAAGTCGAGCAATTCCCAAACCACTTAGAGGAAAAAGCACACAAAAATAGGGATTACAAACACATTAATACGACTGTTGAAGACACACATTAACAGAAGCAAATGTTAATCAGCATAGAATGCGCTTACCTTCCTCAGCTTGTTGAGTAAAACCAGTGGAAGACAGTCTCATTCTGCAGAAGCAAATGGAAACGAACAAACTACTAGAACTAGGATTTGACCCCCTCTCCCACCCCCAACAAAGCCCACCTCAAATTGTTCACAGTTTTGAAAAGTCAAACGAAAATAGTAGCTCACCCAAAACCAGTTCCACTACAACAATCGACCCTTTTCAGCTTCATACGTTTTCGGATCTTTAAACCCCAAATCCAAAGCACCCAAAACAAATCAAGCTTTCTTCCGACCCTTCCACTGCTTTAAGCAGCTGAGAAAATGAGCTGAACAAGCCAAAACGAAGGCCCATTTACTTGCAAAAGCTCAACCATGAGTTTTGGGTAATTACCAGAAGACGTGAAGAGAGAACTTTTAACGGATCCCTTTGCTTCTGAGAGATTGATTATATGTGCCTATAATTTGCTGATTGGAGTAATTTTGTTTATCTTTTGAGCTTCGAACAGCAGACGAGTGGGTGCTGCTATGCAAGCAGGGCAGAGGTTGTGCTCATAGAAAAGCTGCTGCCCATTAATTCTCGTATGGCCCTTTCTCCGAGGGCCCCTTTGTACTATTTCTTCAGCTGGAAATCAAACACCAGTGTGCTGGAGCTAGCTTCCTCACGCAATTATTTTCCCTTTTTAAAGAACTTCTACATCACAATTTTTTAACCAATTTTTACATATTTGTTACATCTAAAGCTTCGGTTTGCAATTCTTTCTTAATATTCATTTTTTGAACTTTATCTTTCAGCTTTACTCAACTCATATGAATCACAAGTTTAAGTCAAAATAACTGTATTTAAAGTTATATGCTATTCTTGTATACGTAAAATACTCTAAATCATAAAAAAATAAAATAAATATAT
>JAODPA010081946.1:0-26186 GCA_025585075.1 Nepenthes mirabilis | reverse complement strand
ATACAAAGACCACGCAACACAACCAAAAGCCCAAACAGTGTTAAACGATGAACAGAAAGGGAACGAACAGTGTAAAAAAATGAACAGAAAGGGAACGAACAGTGTAAAAATAAACAGCGTAAAGAGGGAAATTACAAGAACATGTTGCTACTACGGGCAATAGCTTAAAAGGATTTACAAATAAGAAACTGACGTGGCAATCTTACTCATAACTCACTTGGCCTTTTCAAGCGTCGAGTCAGCTCCAGGGAGGCGACGACGGTGGTCTGTACAGATAGTCCTGCGAGGATGCTGCTCCGTAGTTTAGATCAAGGTTATGGAGCTGTTCCATGAGCTGTGACCGCCGCTCCTTGAAGAAATCGAGGCGAGTGGTTAACTCGACTAAAGTGGACGACGCAGCCGATGGATGTCTTGGGAAGTCAATGGACTGCAACAAGCTTGATGAAGTGAGAATCTCATAATTCTAGCAACTATAGACTGAGTTGGAATATGTAGAAAATATGACACAATCTTCATGCATTGATAAAAATATTGATATCGGTCATGGTCATATTAGTGTTGTCCATATCAGACGATGTGCATCGGCATTGGATGTCACCAAATAAAAAAGAAATTCTTGTGACCACATCAAAGTGTGTTATTTATTATAATTTAATCATCTTTAATCATAGGACCAAAGTTTTTACCTCGGCTAGCCTTGAAGTGGAAGGCATGGAGCCAGAGTCGACAGCACAGAACTCGTCCATAGTCATACATGGAGATGCTGCTGGTTCAGCACCATTCGACTCAACCAAGCTCGTTGGCTCCATGAAATGTTTCCGAGAAGGCTGCCTACAGCTGCTGGCGGCGGCTAATGCTTGTCCCTTTATGTTCCTCCATTCAGGCCCCAGTAAGCTCTCCTATCAACAAATGAACATCTTACAAAACTGCTATGGGCAATTCGGGGAAAAATTGAAGGTTTTGCATTTGCCAGTGGATCAGTCCGCTTGATCACAAAAACACAACTCCAACATCTTTGCTCAAACATCAGTGAGGGCAAAAATCGGTTCCATTTTAGTCAGCACCTTTTAACAATGAAATCTGTATTCGCAAAATCAACAGAAGTCCAAGATATTTGACCTAAAATACAAGTATTACTAATTATGATGATGACGAGACACCACACTTGGGAGGAGTAGTAGCAGGAAAACAGTGAGTTGTGTGAACACAGCACAGGCGGCCAATTGGCAGAATCATGGCACACGACTGGCATGCCACTAGCGCTTTTTGGCGGAATCCAGGTGCGTGACTTGAGGCTCAATTAGAACTTCATGAGAAGCCAGAATTGGACAATTTTACTATTTGGAGAACTTTTTCGGAATGTGAATTCCAAGCTTGGGACCTCCAGGGTATTTATTCTGTGTTCCTAGAACTTGCTCTAGGTTTGCTTAGACTGATTTAGGATAATTTTGTCATACGGGTTCAGAAGTTTGTTTGATTATCCTATGACTTCGATGCTGACTCATAATTCTTATATTTCTATTAATGATTCTGTGTGAATCGTAAACCCTATATTTAGATAAGGGTCATTTACATAATTGTGGTTATTTCAAAATGCTTTGTGAATGGATTGAACATGATAACGGATCCAAAAACGGGGCCCTTATCAAATTATTGCAGAACTTAAAGCGTCTTCACTTTTGTTATCTTCATCCTTCTGAAGCAAAATGCTACCCAAGGGATTCAAAACATCTCTGCATATCAGCTCAGGTTTGCCCAGCAAACAAAGCAGGCAAAATGAAAGTATGCAAAACATAGTAGATCCCTTTTTTCAGTTTACTCCATTGTATACAGACTGGTGCTTCATAATGACGCATTACCCAAATGCACAAGGCTATATCAATGATTCATAACACATACTATTTTTTTTTTTTTCCCCATAGAATATAAAGAGCAGCTCAGTATACAAGGCTCCAACATCATGAGATATGGGAAGCCAATTGTACACAACTAATTCCTGTATTGTATAGATGTCATTTTTTGTGGTTTCCACCTGTGACCTCTCGATTACAGTAAAGCAATTTAACTGTTATGCCACAGCCCACCCTCTCTTCTAGAGAAGCTAATCAATCCATATACTTGTAAATGCTACTTCTGAGGAAAAAGATATGCATGCGATAAGAAGGATCAATATAAATATAATCAACTCTAACCCCTCCCCCCCTAAAAAAAAGATGAAATAAGAAAGCATGAAAAAAAAAAAAAGGAGACAAAAGGAGGAATGGGAGAGCCACAGACATTCACAGAGGCCCTCCATCAACAAGGTGTTTCGGAGGGAAGTGAACGAGGAAGAAGACAGGTAATACACGACAATAAGTTCCAAAACTCCAGCTAAAATTCAATTTCAGAATGCATACCTCATTTCTTTGTTTCCTTTCGTGGTTACAAAAAGCAAGGGTGCTATCAAAGTCTTGCTGCAAAAACCTCCTGCACAGATCAGACAAAGACAGTAAGGTATTCCGCATTTCTTTCGTACAGCGGCAACTAAGTTGTAAGATGTTATATCCACTAGCTACACAAACCCATACTTGCATTCCTGTAGCAATAATTTTAGTACGTCTCCACAATCTCCAAATGGCAACGTGCTATGAGCTTCAAGAATGGTTGCACATAAACTAAGACCCACCTTAACAAAGAAACCACCCTTTGCATGCTGATGTCCATAAGAAAATTCAAGTCTGCTGGTTCTTTCTTGTAAAGTAAATCTTGAACTACCAGGCTTTATAGGTTAGAATATGGAAACAGCAAATTAGGTTAAAATAAGCTCATCAGTCATTTTTTAATGTGTATATAAAGTGTCTGTTTCATGCCGAGAAAGACAAGTAGCCTATGGAAGCCTAAACGGAGGCTGAGCCCTTAGAAACATAGAAATCAAGAATGCATAGTATCAGCATATTGGATACCTGAAAGCAACAACTGCTATCCAAAACAGTTAGTGTCAGCTCAATGGTAAGGTCACTTCAATGTGACCTGAAGGTTACGGTTTCAAACTTGGAAACAGCCTTTTGGAAATACAAGAGTAAGGTTGCATACATCCAAACACCCCAACCCGTGATGTGGGAGCCTATAATAGAGAGGATATCTAGAGAGGCTATTGATCATACTTGAAAAAAAAAGTCGACCGAAGAGTTCTCAATGGTAGGGAGTAAATGCAGATGAATTGCAGCTTAGGCAAAGGAGGACATGGAAACTGCTGGGTGGGGCTTCAAGGTGCATTGGATAGGGTACTAGCTCCATCGATATTAAGGAAAGAAGGGCATGGAAACTGTTGGCATTGGATAGGATACAAGGAAAATATTTTGATCAACAAATACAAGTAACAGCAACTACACTAGCAGGAAAAACCACATTGAAGCCAATGATTGTTTTGCTTCAGCCAGTAGATCAATCCAATCTCTCTTTCATGGGAAACTTCACTAGGAGGGTGATACTGGGCCTGAAATTAGTCATCCACTAAAGCTCTGTGAAAATCAACTTGAATTAAAGACTGCCTGACCAACCATTTTCCTATGCTCCCATGGCCAACTCCATAGAGAAGATATGCTGAAAGCAACAGAAAATAATAGTGACGTGGTAAATTAATGAGAGGGTTCGTTTTGCATCTTTATCTGGCAAAAAGCAAGTGGTGGACACAGAAAATAGTAATGTGAGGGGACATCCATAGGGAGGAGATGAATTACACTTCTCGCTGTTCTCCTGCAAAAATTATGTAAGTGGAGGGCAAAGAAAATAGATGCTTAAGGTGGTGGCAGTTGATTTCCTCATTGTTTGAAATGGCAGTGTTAAATAGAGAAGACAATCTTTCAAAATCCCGTTCACAAAATTATTGAACCAAATATCTGAAGTTAAGCTCCTGACATCTTGCAACAACAAGATTCAAAACCATAGCATTCAAATCACAGGACCTTATGCACGCACAAAACTTAGCGTTTCCTGGGTTTATTGCTTATGGGAGTTGCATGCTTGAAACAATTCTCCTGTCAGGAAAGCAGGTGCTTGGAATGCTACACCCTGAGTTTATCTTCGGCTATTTGAGAAAGCTCAAAGAAGAGCTTTGAGGATGCTCAGTAATTTATAAATGACAGATGGCTTGCCCTCAGTCTTTCTTTGGCTGTTTGCAGAAGCTCAAAGAACTTTTGCAGATATTCCATAATCTATTAACGAAAGATGGCTCTTTTGTCCTCTTTTTGTTCTTTTTCTTTTAGTATTTTGATAGTTAAGTTGGGAAAAGGTGTTGGCAGGAATTAAACCCGGCTTATCTGCCTAGACAAGTGGCAGCCAACCACTAAACTATTTTTCTCCTAGTTTCCCTTTTCAAATCTATTTGTTATTGAGGTACCAATGTCAGCATTTGTGCAAAATATTGACTTTTATTTTGCAGATCCCCTCACTGTACATTGCGCCCTAGGTAGTAGGCCTGTTTTGCACTCCCAATTTCTTGGTATTCAATTTCCCTCAGGAAAGAAAGGGGAAAGGAAGAGAACCCCAGAAAACACATGTTGAGAACTATTACTGTGAAAAAAATGGTTAATATACCGCTCAGATACATCAGAAAGCGAACCATACTGATGCTGTCTTTGCTGATTAAGTTGATGGTGCAGCTCAGCAACTTTTTGCTTCAGCCTCGCAACGTCTGCTTCAGCAAGAGCAATCTCCTCAAGTTCAGCCCTTGTCTTAAGCATTAGATGACATCATAAGGATAGTCTCTTACACTTCAAAACAGAAACAACAAAAACAACAGATGACCACATACATTAAGCATTGCATAATGATACAAACCTTGGAATCCATACCACGGGAGCTGGAAAATTGCCCAGTGGACATGCTTAGACCAACCTCCAAAGCAGCTCTAAGATCTCTTTCAGCTTGCAACTGCTCTTGCAGCCTTTGAACCTAGAATGTGAAGCCATGTAAGTAAGTGTGCTAATTAAAAAATTCAGACAATATTGAATTCTTCAAGCAGGAACAATTGTCAAGGCATCAATATATATATATATATAACACTTGTCAACAGAGCATTAATCAATTACAAATAACTAATCCATGTATATTCCTCACAGCAATAATAAGGATCACGGAACTGAATAGTAGCATAAGGTAGGAAAAAAGCATCTAGGGAAATCAGTCTCTTGCCACAGAAAGGCCAAGCAAGCAATACAGTAACAACCCTTCACTAAATTGAAAACATGAATGCTCAGAACAATGCATAGAATGCATGGCTCAGGTTAGAAGTTGTCAGGATCGAACACTTGTATCATCTTAGTAACATTTGCTCACTTCAAGGTTTTCATTGGATTCCAAGTGTTAAGCATACATATCCATAGAATTTCATCTAATGTCAGGTGCCAACATAGATCATACACCAAGGTGAACTGTGTAATTTTCTCCTATATTTAATAGTAAAGAAATTAACATCAAGGTGGGTGCTGCAATGTCATCACCACGCAAAGTACAAAAACACAACATTACGAACAAAGAGATATACCCTCAAATTTCATCATCAAATGATGCTTAGAAGGATAAAATCCTTTAACCTAACAAGTAGAAGATTTAGCCAGACCCTCACAGGAAGGGTTGTCTACCATCAAGGTGAATTGAAAATCGTGTGCAACTGCAGCATTTTGGAAGACAAAGAAGATTAAATACATCTTGTTCGAGTGCCAAGCGACGTTCATGCAAAGCTTGCTTCCTTCTCTCCAAGCTAGCTTGCAATATTGCATTTCCCCGTGCCTGAACAGATGATTGTCAAATAGCATTAGTCTGGATGCATGGCATATTTTGGGGAGCAAAATTGCGCCAGGGAAGGTAAAATTCACCTCTTTTGCAATTCGGTTCCGCAACTCATTTTTGGAAAGCTCAAGCCGTTGAATAGCAAGTCTGCAAGTATGAAATAAGCAGTTACAACTGATTTAAAAAGACTGAAATATAAGAGTTGAAATCCTCTGCAAGAGAAGCAGTATCAGCCTTATTCTGCATGGGATTAATGAAAATGTTCATTCGAACAGATTTTGGATGCCAACCTTTACAGGAGACAATGGTTGTCAAGAAAGCAGGAGTTATTTCACAACTTTACACAAAAAAAAAAAAAAGCGTCTCTTCACAGACAAAGCTTTATTTTGGTTACATTCACAGATAAAGCTTCACTAGAGACATTATGAGAGAAACGCTTTCTTATCCAAGGTGTAAATATAACTTCAATGTCTAGCAGGTTCACATCAAATACAGCAAAAGAGCATTGTTCAATGAAATGACTCTTTAATCAAGACTTCTGATAGAGTTCACGACGAAATTACAGACAGTAATCTTACTCTTCCTCTCCCGAAGAACAAATCGATTCCTTAGATGGTATCTTCCTCGCCTGCAAACAGATGTCAAAATTATAAAATTTGTAAAAAGATTTTTGAAATATAGAAGGGCAAGACAAAGTTGAAACATCTGCAACTTAATGTATCTGGAAGGTAATGCACAGACTTACATCAAAACAAAAAGAAAGTAACGTCCAATGGGTATATATATGCAGCAACAAGAACTTCAATGAATGAAATATGCAACAAAGACAATGATTGCACATCATAAACCCATGCTGGTAGTGGGTGATTTGTAAATATTCCTCAGCAGCCACAACCATCATTACATAAGCGAAACGGACAATTTCAAACAAAATGTTTACCAAAAGCTTACAATAACAAGAAGGTAAAGCTGCAGTACGGGTCCATTTTACTTCCACTATCAACCTAAACTCCTAAGCTCAACACTGTTCTGACCACATATGTTGGAAATTGAAATACTTTCTGAGATAAATGAAAACTCATCAACCAAAAAAATTCTAAAACCACCATACAATTTCAGAAAAGCAAATCTCCATCAATACAACTGATCATACAGTTCAAACCAAATTCTAGGACATGTCAATTAGTAACCTAACATCTTTTCCCTGATTTCACATTCCTTCATTCTCAAACCTCATATCACAAGATTTGAGGTTTAGAATTCTAGCTTTTATTCCCTATATCTCCTTTCAAAAAACCAATGAAAGTTTTAACGTAGCCTCCACCTCCTTAGCTTCCACAATGTAAGACCAAAATTCCGAACTTGAGATGAATTAAAAAATCATCAAAACTCAGTTCGACTCCATCACAGAACTAGTAGATGCCGAATCAATTATGTATCCAGGAACTAGTTTCATAAGCCTTGCTACAAAAATCAGGATGAACTACGATCAAGATACTATATATACAAAGTGGAACAAGGTCATATTCATGAAATCTATTGAGTTTCCTGGTCCTCTTTCACCCTGTACCATGGTTATCTGAACAAAACACAGTGACCGCACTAGCATGCCGCACATAATTTGAACCTCGTCTTCTAATCTATATAGAGCTTCCAAATTTTCCTTCCCTCAAAGAAGATCCAGAAGTCTGAGGAATTTATATCTCCATTTGCCAATCCCATCATCCCTCCACCAAAGACTTAAAAGCAGCTAAGTAACAAAACAGATGACTTAAAACAACTCAAGTATGGAAAAGAAATATTGTACTTTAAGTGAGCCACACATCAAGCTCAAATGATTTAACTGGCAAAACTTCAGAGACATGGCTGAAATTCAAGCAGAGTTTTCTTATATGCAATGATTTATAAAAACATAAAAAAAATATGAGGAAAAAAAAAAGAGAAAATCATCTGAAAGACCAAATAAAATTAACATTTCTAAAAAGGTGATATGTTAACACAAATCTCAAGTCAAGACACCACAACGCCTATTCATAATATTGAATTTTGCTGCATGAATTTACCAAGACAGGGAAGGATAGAAGGCTTACAGGACTTCTACCCCAAAAGTTTGATCGTTTAGCAGTGACACTGGAGCCCGTTAACTTATTCATAGACTTCTCAGCACTTGATTCAGGACCAGACATAAGTAGAGGAGGTCCTGGATCCATTGAAGACAGTATCTCCCCCATTGACCGATAAGATTCGCTGGCAGGAACACTAGAAGTGTCCACCAAATTAGTTGAATTTTCACTTACATTTATCAGTTTAGGCTGGTCGTCCAATCCAGCCTTGGATTCCCTGAATGTTTGAGAAGCAGCAATAGATTTTGAATTTGCATTTGGGGCATGATTAACCCCAGAAGATTCATCAGAATCGTCATCTCCAAATGCCTGCACCTGGATATAAACGATAAAGAAATGAGTGGTGCAAAACATGAGCCCAAACAACTAACTCAGGCAGCTGAAAGTAACAAGATATCAACACATCAGGAAAATACTTCCAGTTCTTTTCTTAGCCCATGAACCACCATTGATCATCACAACTTTTATCTATTTATTCCAAAGATGTCAACAAAGCTAAAAGTACAATATGCGTCAGCTCACACCTCAGATCGAAAACTTTTGTAATTCTTGCACTGTAAAATTTCAATATTCCATGCTGCACATGGGCCCAATATAACATCAAATTCTCGCACAAAAGAACATGCATCAAGAATCTATATTTAGCAGAAAATTCCACAAACATACATGCTAAATGTTCTCTTTCGGTTAAATGTTTTAAAGGAAACAATTCTCAGATATTCCTTAAACAACAGATCAAACAATTTGCATCACTTAAGGTTCACATTATCAACTGCTCTACAGCATCATGGAACAGATACAGCAAAAAAGGCAGTGATCCGTTCAGGAAAACGCAAAGGAAATGAAAGGTAAAACAGACTTCACTCAGCAGCAAAGCAAGCATCTACACAAAAACCAAACTACCATAGAATTTAGCTTTATTACCATGTGCATCCAAGTAGCCAAACTTGCTTGCAAATCCATGTTAAAAGCATTTGCATGCAGAGACACATGCATGACAATGAATGGCAGAAAAAAGAGCAGATAAATACAAAGATGGACAGACATAAACAGGGAAAGTAACAAAGGGAAAATTGGAAAAACCTTGTAGTCATAAAGATCACTGCCAGCATAACCACTGCATTCACTCAATTTACCACTCAATACACGTTCATGATCATCATCTGTTTCTTGATCTGCTTCATTGTTAGCGTCATGATATCCATTGTTCTTAAAATCAGAATTTTCATCATCACTTGAATCATCACTTTCACTGTTCTCAATGCGGGAATCTGCTGAAATTGAGCACCTCTGAAGATTATCATCCTGAAAGACCAAACAGAACAATGGAACAACGCATAAGAAAACAGAAGATCAGTACAGTGCTATACTAATCAGGAAATAGATTAACAGCATTATCCCGTTTAAGATCTGCCAGCAGCACTTGAGGAAGGAACAATGAAAGGGTCATGACTCACGACTCACATGAGAGATTCCCAGGCTAAGATTTTATGATCAGAACTTAGCAGCACTCAATTAAGAAATTACACACTTACCAATAGTGAGGGTTGAAACAAATAAATATTCCCATGTCAATCAGCTACATACTATCAAATAATATACTTCCACCAATTAGGTGCATTACCAGCTAGTCGAAAATTATGGATGGCCTCCACAAAAATTTCAATTAAAGTGAGCCATGACAAACAATTTAGTATTCATTACCATCATAGAAAATAAATCTAGGGGAATTTTAAGCTGATAACTCAATAAAACTCCCAGCGAAATCAAGAGTGGCCTAGTGGTTAGCTGCCTAACTTAACAGGCTAATGACCTGGATTCAATACCCCCCAACTCCCACTCCCATTTCACTTGTCAAAAAAATAAACAGTGAAAAACCCTCATTTTAAACATCGGCTGATAGCACTAAAATACTAAGACAAGTGCCTAACTTCACCTATCCTAAAAAAATATTGTTCTCATAATTCACCATAATAATGAAGCTGTTAAGTTAAATCAATTTTAGGTAAGAAGTAGAAAATATCTTACATCAAAAATGTTCTCATATTCCTCCAAAAGTGTTGTGATAATAGCTTGAGCATTATTAGCAGCATTTGCAGCGGCTAGAAGCTGGGCTGAATTATCAGCATTCCCATCAAAGTCATCATCCAGCTCACATTCACCCGCTAAAAGAGGACGTAAAAGCAAAGGTGCCATGCAAGCAGCAACAGCAGCTGGAGTCATTCGGTTCTCAGCAGAATGGGAAGCAATTGTATGCATCATTTTCAGAATTCTGGAGAAGAAATTTACAATTACTAGATTAATAAATGAAAATGTTAAAAGAACAGAAGTTAATCCAAAACTTTGAAAAATATTTGTTCATTGATGATTCCTTAACAACTTCAAGAATGACAATGGAGTCTCATAATCCACTTTAAAGATCGGTTATATGGATACTCAAAACCCACACATAGGAATCAGAATCATTTTATCACAAAAAAAAATTGGCATGCCAAATATAGAGCTTCTGAGAATATCTCGAAGGAAAAATCGCTCTATGTTGAACCAACCTAGTAGGATTTGCGTTTAAGACCTCAAAGATCTGTGTTGAAGGCCTCATGACACAACCACAATGATACCATTCTGAACCATTACCCAAGGTGCAGGCAGTGGGACAGCTGGGAAACACCCACAAAGAAGTGTGCTAGATAATGGATAAAGAGTAGTGTCCTCTTCCCACAGAAATAATGGCTTAACCTTGTGTTGTTAATTATTAACTTTGTGCTGCAATCATCCTACATAAACACACAGAAAATATCTTCAAGTACTTACTCAGAGAGAATTATCATCTTCTCTCATCTTCTTTAATTTTTTATTGTGGGAAGTGGAGGGAGCAACTGATTTGAGGGAATATATCTATTTGACTGTGGAGGATGGGTGAATGTCATGTATCACAGTTCATCACGGTGAAACCCATAGAGAAGCATAAGATAGGAAGTTTCCTAGCTCCCAAAAAAAGGTACAGAACACTTAAAGCAATACCTTATATTAGAAGATCTGAGCTCTTTACAAAACACATGTCACAGGGACAAAACTAATAGAAATAATAGCCAGACACCATGACATTCAAGAAAACCGTTAATACTGCAATCCCTCTAAATATTCATATCTCATCCAGCAAAACATCACCCAATCAGATAATTCAAGAAAGTTTGGAATCTACACTAGGTTTCCAAGAATATGTCCATCTAACCATAAGTGGCCAAGAACCCCCAGAATAACCTTATCATTGTTACCCTAACTTCTTGAGGACAAACACATATTAGACTCCTTATCATCAATATAATTCCCCTTTGTAAAAACATAACATATCAAAATTGCATCTGAATCTGCAAGAGACATACTAGAGTGAAACCTTGCACAACTTAGGAACTACTTTCACTTGCTTCCAGAGCAGCCACACCAAAGTCCACTAAAACATAACCTAACAGCAAAATGTCCAGTCCATCGAAACATAATGTTCATAAAAAAACATGGACTCTGCAGTTGCTCTATTACTTGGACTCTGCATTTGTTAGTCTTTTTTTTTCAACAAACATATTTTTTCCCATTTACTTGAGCAAACAGATGATTTTTCTCTGCTCAAAATTTTCAGGCTCGTGCAACAACTGAGCCAAAAATCCAGGCCAGCCAGAACTCATAATAAGAGTACAAAATCAAAATAAAATGCTAGCCACCTTCAACCATATCAAAATAAAGAAGAAGTTCCCCCACAAAGCACCAGACTAGGGAATAATCAAAACAACCAGATTAGCACTTCACAATTTCTTTAACTATATTAATCACAGCCACAACCCCATAGAATCTTCCACTATCAATATTTTTATCTCTAAAGAAACTATCAAAGAAAAAAATGCATTGGCTACTCCACTGATGGGGAAAAATTATGGCCAAGGACAGAAATTATTGTCAAAACTAGAGAAAAAGAACAAACAAACACTAGAGACCTCTTAGTAAATTTCAAAGGCCAGAATCATCATGGCTATAAGCTACAAATACACATGATCTGCAAGACAATGTCATAAACCACTACTAGATGCAGTTTCAGATCTCTCATGGAACCAACTACACTAATGCCATGGAAAACTGTGATTGGTTCAATTCTTACACATTCAAATGTGCAGGCACAAGGAACTCTGCATGGCCAGTTATTAGATAAGCTAAACATGTCCATACTGGATGCTTAATCCAGTACTGTATCTCACTCTTTCTTTAAACCACAAGTCTAGAAAAATTTTCCATCAGAATCTGAGCTTATCAACCAACAATTTACTTAGGGTATGCCTTGGAGACGTTTTTCTTTTTCTTTCTTTGGACTAAAATTGAGAGATTTATGTTAATTTAACCAACAAGAGATGTCATCTTGTGCAATCACCAATTAAATCCCAAATCAAAGCATTGCCTACTGAAACATGGAATCAATAAAAGAAATGGAGAAAGTGTTCCCAAGATATCCACAACATTAGGACTTCAAGAGATCAAAGCTCTACAATTCTATTCTCTTCAAGCGACTCATAAACCTGCCACAGAGCATTTTCCTTACCCATACAATTGGCATTAGTCCAAAAATAAACCTAACACTCCAAATACCAAACACATAGAGAATAAATCCCAGAAGCCACCTAAGGTCAAGCACCATATTAGTCAAAAAGACTTGCAATGGAACAAAAGGGTAGTTACCTCAAGGTCTTCTACACGTAAATTTACCATGACATAGTCCCTCTCCTCTTCAAGTTGCCATGTGCATAAGCTTCCAAGCAAGTTGTGTCATAAGCCAAACCAACAAGGAAACCTATGTACAACAATTCAAAAAAGGGAAGAAACTACTGTAGAAAATTCTAAATTTGCAAATAGCTTTCCAACAGAAGGATCCTGAATTCTGTCCTTCTCATTCTTTAGACTTCATGTTCTGGCAGGATTCTACCTCGCCAAGTCTACCACTCATCTATAGAAATCTATGAAGCACATGAAACCTCCTTCCAGATGTCAGCATCCATATAAAACTAGTGCTCCAAACTGCCAACCACGTATGTTATTTTTGCTCAGCAATAAGATGACATTGGTGGGGACTGGGGATCAAACTGAAGCCATTGGCATGGGAAAGTTTGTAGCCCACCATCGTATTCTTAAATAATATTTATTACTCTAATGATGTACCATAATTCTCATGATCAGAAGCCAGAGAAGAAGGACAAGGACAATGATGTCATAAAAGGGAGGGACAAACTTAAAGATTTACAAAACTAGGATGCAAAAGGAACTTGCTGAGGGATTTATCCCATGATCAACACCCCCCCCCCCCCAAAAAAAAAAAAAAAAAGAAATTGAAAGTGGGAAGTGAGAGGAAGGAGGGAGACAGCATATGTTCAGATGAGTTCAGAAATCCTAACAAGAAGTCATGCATAGCAATACAATATTCCACCAGCAGGGCTCCTTTCCTATTAAAGCAACAAGCAATCTGTATTATCAATACACTGTTCTAGCTCAAGGGATTCTTCCCTCATCCAAGGATTTATGCATAAGTTAGGACTTTGGGGAAAAATTTACAGATGTTTGTCATGCAAAGTAAGAGTGCATCGCAGAAGAACGAGGAACAATTGGAATCGGAAACATTTTTAGCAGCCTTCAGAAATAGTTATTGACAATTGATTCCACACTTTTGGAAGTCCAAGAACTTCACTGCAGACAAACATCTCACTTTTTTCATGGATTTCACCTCGCACTATATGAGACATCAGAACATGCAACAATTGCCATTGATGTAAGCAGGTGAAGAGGATTGACAGGGTCATATTACTTTGCCAACAGATGTAAACATAAATGGCAAAACCCAAATATTTCATAAAATGTGTATAAGTATCTTTATTATTTGCTCAGATATTTGAAGTAAAATAGAAGAGCATACACTAGGACAGCCAAGTACATACAAGGAATTTCGAAGACAAAACTCTAAGGCAATTCAGAATATTGTTTTGAAAGGATAAAGATGAAAAATGCAAACAACAGAGATAAGACATCTTTGGCCCATGGAACAAACTTTCATGTGTGTGTGTGACAGGTAGAGGGAGCACCTTTGTAGTAATCTCCGGTTTGGTTCGGGGAATGTTTCCAATATTGCTGATCTCATCGCATTTACCCGAGATTCCTTCCGATCAATTCCTTAAACAGTAAAACAGAAGAGTAACAATATTTCAAATTTATCCATGCTTATGACATCATTGAACGAATTATCAAAATGATGATCTCTCAAATGTTGAGATAATTCCAAAGAAATATGATAAATATAAGCTATTGAAAACATGCCATAATCTCAGACCTTTTGGATGAATCAATGGAATCTGAGGCATACAGGTTAACTGGATCAACATTTGTAACCTCAAAACCAATATCAGAAAACTCTAATACAGTTCATCTAGCCAAGATACAGGTCAAAATATCACTCCTACAGAATATTAGGTGCACAGTAATACAGTGTGGATCTCCAAGCTGAAAAATCACATGAAAATGCTGATAATCCGTAGAGAGTTAGTGTACAACTCCGAATTCAAAAATTGTAGCCCTTTTTTAGTTGGGGAAACAGTTTTATGTTTTCTATTTTCCAGTTTCCTTTTTTTTCACCTTTTTCATTTCCAAGGTTTTCCTAAAAGACATTCATTTATTTCTGTTAAAAACGTAAATAGTTTAACAAATTAATACTTAGTGATATTTATTAACAAAATGTCAATCATTCCACAGATGGTTAATCAAGCAAATTACTTAATAAATTTATTTGATAAATTCATTTATAATAAACTAACTGATCGATCTCCATTTATGATAACTAGGTTTATAATAATTGAAAGTCATAAAGAATCCTACCAAACATGTACCAACATATTGCATACTGAATGTTATTCTTAATGATAATCTATTATATAAAATGATACTTATCAACATATTTTATACTGTATAACGTGTACCAAATGATAATCTAGTAACTATTGCTTTGTTAGAAAAGCATGAACTTGGTTCATTTGAGCTAAATTCATTAAATTAAAAAGTTAGAGCACAAACCCAATCTTATACCCGCCTAATTAATACGGCGAGTTTAAGTTAAATGATACTTAATTTGTTTATAAACTTACCTATTTATTTAGTTATTAATAAGTCAAAATACATATTAATGGCCATTATTTTTTAAATAGCAATAATTCTTTATAATAGCTTATTAAAATATTATTTTACATTTTGCATATAGTTATATTTGTAAGCTTACAAATTAATATTTCCACAATCATAAATGCTTAATATATTAACGCAAAAGTAGGATTTAAAAACTATGAAAATTTTGCTTTATATCTAGTGAAAAATTTTGGATAACTTTTGAAATTTTCAAATTTCAATACAAAATTAGAAAATTGGGAATTATGTTTTCCAGTTTTCTGATGGAAAACAAACATATTCTAAGATATTTTTTTAAATTTTCTATTTTCCTGAAAATTTTCCAAAATTTTCTATTTTCTATTTTTCAAAATTTTCAAACTACTGAACATGCACTTTGTTTTTCACTTTCTTCCTAGTCTCTCCCATTAGGGGTTGAACAAAGCAAAATCTAGTCCAGTATAGAGTAGTAAATGAGAAATTCCATAATGAAGGTCGTTCAGTCCCTCTGTCATCTCTTGTAACTTTCCAAACAGAAATGCCTATTCATTCAGTCAAACAAGGCTCAAGGAAATTTGGCAAGTCCGAACAAAATTCAACCACATCTCCGAATTGAATACATCCCAGTCACCTGGAAAATTCTTCATGGTTACAGTAAGCTGCCCTGGGAGAATAAAGTCAATTGAATTTTCATCCGAAAACAGGGGGAATTAAGTACTTCATTAATCTACCACATACAAGGATGTATAGCTCCCAGGCTCCTACATTCAATTCAAAATTTACAAAATCGGTATAAGTTGAACTTACGGTAGGCCTCTAGCAGTGCAGTACAGCAGGATGCGGGAGCGGGAGAAGAAGGAAGCTCTCGAAGAATATGCTGAGGAATAAGGTGAATTTGGCATCCAAGATTACATTCTCAAAATCTAACAGGAATGTTGCATAAGAAAAATTAAATTGCTTAATAGAATAAATTGCTACCTTAACACAGTCACCAACAACATGAGCATCCTCATGAGAGCTGAATTCATTTTTTCCTGGGACCAGCAGACAGTTTCAGGTTAGCAGGAGAAATGTAAAACAACTTATCGAAAAAAACATGAAGACAATAGTGTACAAATCTAATCACATTAAACTCAAATTTACTATTGCATGGTAAATCAGTAGAACAGGGACCTTGCTCATATTCTTGGACTCTGCGCTCCACTTCTTCGACATCGGCAGACAGCCGCAAAATTCCTTCTACTTTAACACCTGCCATATATCCACAATTTCTGATCCAGAAGCAAAATACGTTGTTTTTCTAGCATTTTGCTTGGAGCTCCATAGACAATCTTACTTTAAAAGTGACAGTATAAACATAAATGACACCACCACAAACAATACAGATTTTGGACAGATAGAATTGAATCTGAAGTTTCCTAATTGCTTTGCTGTTGCAACAGTTCTGATTATGCTATCCTTGATGGGGAATAGAACAGTAAGTGCACTATTTTCCAGAGGACAAGGAAATATAAATGACGAAAAAATGCAAGAAATGTTGTGCCAGTTGCAGATGTTGCAACTTGCAATGCAATTTTTTGAACTTGCAGAAGACTAATAATGGGGTTGCTTGGAAGTCTGTTTTTCCCTTTCCTTGGTCCTTTTCCCCGTAAACTGATCTGGACATCAAATGCTCCACTTAGAGCTTAATTTTTCATTCAGGCGGAGGGTATGGGAATTGTGAAACGATTGATTTTTAACAAGTTGCCCAAGAAAAGGAGATATACAGTGGCTATGTGCCAAGGAGCCACGAATATGAGAACCATTTTTGCTGCAAAACCATGCTGTTATGTGTATATAGATTGAAGCTTGATGCTATATACTGCATGTGGTTTGGTCCACCAAAACTTGCTGGCACGGGGATGGTTAGCTGTAGGAGAAAAAAATATCTTAACCAGTTATGAATTTATGATGCCAACAGCAGTTTCTTCTCCCTATGTAACCAATAAAATGACATTTGGTCCAGGCTCCGCACAATCCTGCTAAGTTTTATTAGAGATGCCTTTATTTTCTCTTTTGGATCTTATGGTATAGAGATATTCTTTATATATCAGCTATCAAGTTTTAATCATACATGGGTTGTGCCCCTGGCACAATCTGTGCAATTATTAAAGTACTTCCTTAGTGGGTTAAAATAGAAATGTCACCGGAAATACTAAGATGGATCATGTATCAAGCAATAGAAAACATCTCTCCAAGCATCTTTGGGAGCCATAAAAATCAGAATCCATCATCGTGCCACAGAGTTCATAAGACTTAAATTCAAGCTGGGATTTTCATTAACTTCAAACAAACATGAATGGCTGCAGGAAATGTGGGGAACCAAATTTTACAATAAATGACCATCATCTACAAATCAAAATGCAAGCTGGTATTAATCTGTCTAAATCTGAAGCAGGAAAAAATGCAGTCTGACCACAATATTTTCAATCCATTGCATCAGAATTACTGAGCAGTGGGCACAGAACATCCACATTCAAATGGTGATCAAAGCACATATTATATACGTTAGATGTGTCATGTCTTGTCATTGACAAGGTAAAATGTAGCATCAAGATAAATTAAATTAGTGTTTCAATTGATTCGTTGATTGATGCATTTGTTAAAAAATATCAAAGACTGCAACCTAAATTAATTATCTGAAAACCTAAAAAAAAAAATTGACCAATTCCTAATTGGGGATGTAAAATCAATCTGTAACTCACATGGTGAGCTCATACCAAAAGGGGGGAACAGTAAGCTACAGCTTTAACATCACTAGAATGAAATATATTTTGCAAAAAGTATTGAGGGTAAATATTCGATAGTTGAATGTGTGTGTGTTACCTAAATGCCAATTCTTAAATGTTATTTACAAACACATCACAAAAATTGACTATAACCGTAGGTGCGAACTTATTTACAATCCTATCATTATTTTAAACAAACCAATTTCCTCTCCCTTTCAATTGCGGAATGATAAATAAGTTGGCACCTGAGGTTAATGAGTTATTTCAGGTGACCTATTTGTTAATGAGATTTAAAACCTGACATTTTGGAAGCAGTTTTCAAACTTATATCAAAGTATAATTATTTTCAATGGTATATACTAAAATCTCCCATCTATACACTATTTGCTTCAGCATGATCTTTGATCCTACATTGCTGTGTGTCCAGTTAGATGTGACCTACTCATAGCAACAAATCACAATGGATGGATCAGATTCATGAAATCTCTCTAAGCAGAATTCTTAAAGAACACTTTTCAATCATACCTTCTTTATCTATACTGAGCTTAGTCACCCAGGGACTAATTTGTGAATTGGGCAGTAATCACTAATTCCTAAATACCTGTGGCTTTTGTCACCTTAAGAATAACTACAACGGCAAAATGACAATACACTGAATTAACATTTAACAGGCTTCAACTTGCAGTTACTAAACAATGTATAAAAGCAATAAAGCAGAACATGGGAAGAGGTCAAAATTTTCATCAATACAGCTGTAATCAGATTGCAAATCTTTAGCACCCCCCCCCCCCAAGCAAAGGCAGGTCAGAAACGATATCAGATTGCAAATCCTAGTCATAGCTGTAATCAGGACCTACCAGAAGTCTCGAGAAATCTCAGAGCTTTCTCCAGAAAGGACGGGCCACCATCTATATCTTCCAAGGCAAGCAATATAGGCCGTCCAACAACCAAGGACTTAACAGGGCGCTTGTCCCTCCCTGTTGGGGAAAAATTAACAGGTTCCAGCATAAAAATCATGTCAAACATTAGGAAATGATGTGATCCATAGAATCAAGAAGCACTAAAAAAGAACTTGGGAGATGAATCCATAGAAATATTCAGACATTGATGAAATGACCCTTCAAGAGAATCATGTGTTTCATTCCGAAACAAGCCATTATGTCCCATTACAAGGGCAGCACTCGGTGCTTGGGCAAGAGCTTGCTCTAGGGCTGTCTTCCATTCATATAAATCCTGAGAAGTCTCAGCCTGAAGATTTCCAAAAGTAAAAATAAATAACCAACGATAGTAAAATGATGTTCTAGAGAAAATCAAACAACAGCTTGTGTACTAAATGAAGCCAATATGAAACAGAGATGTAGAACCTTAAGGGTGAATGCACGGCCATCTCGTCCATCAGGAAACAGCACTGTTAGCAGTTTTTTATCCTCTCTCACAACAACACTGCAAAAGAAACACTTCCAGATGAAGGGATAAGCACTACACCACCACAAAACGTATATATGCACATACCTTCCAGAATTGTTCAAGTCAATGCCACCCAAGGTAAGATTAACCTCCCCGCCTCTCTGAGAAAGGGCACTCTACATTATAACTAAAAGGATTAAACATCCTTTCAAAAATTTTCAAATCATCATACAAAAGTTAGGCAATACATGCATTATTTCAGAGACTCGGAAAAACTGGAATTTAAATATAATGAAGAACCCACTAGGCTGAGTTTTAACGGGAAATGTTCATATTGTAGTCTGTAACATCAGATCGTTGAAGTGCAAATAAATTAAACTAGATCCGTCAAATCTTGATGAAATTGAAAAGTGATAAAGAACAGCAGCAGGTAATTGTATGGTCGAAGATGGACAAGAAAATATCATAATGAAAGTCATATGATTCAATGATGAACTAGCTTGGACCAACCGAAACTGCAGAAAAAGCCAAACAAAGGTATTGCAGGCATGGAGAAACAAAGTGTCGTGAAAATAAATCAACAACTTATTAGCCCTTCATCCTCTTGGATTCATTTCATTTGCTTCATTTGCAGAAGAACAGCAATAATTTTGTTTGCATAATAGCATTTCAAAGATATCTTAAACAGTCCAAGGTTTAGCAGGTGTCAAATTTCTTTTTTTCCCCCTATTTTTTTTAGCTCAACGGACAGTTGAATTTGTTGATAGTTTTCCTACAAACGATGATTCACAAGTACACCCCCAGGCCATTTGGAATATGTTCCATGAGCCTTCTACTAATCCTTCTGATAAACGGAGCCCAACACATGTTAAAGGGAACAAACGGGACTGCTGAATCATCACCAATGATCTGATAAATGCTTGGCTGAGTATTGAGTATGATTTTGAGTTAAGATGACTATCAGTTACTTGTTTCCATGCCATGCATAGACTTCCCATCTTTCAGTCAACAAGGGAGAGAATAAAGAGGCAAAAGATAATCATCTTAAAGATTTGCATATGACACTATACTAAGCTCTGTACACTCCTAACCATTTTTTCTTTCTTTCAGACAAAGATTGTTATCATCTTGTATGAGATAAGGCATAGCACTGAAAATGAAGACTACACGGAATAAAGTCAAATTTCCAGTTAACAATGTCAATACTATCCAACCTAATGAGACATCTGTCTGATATTAGATCATTAAACATCATAACAACAAAAATAGGATTGAGTCTTTACATTGTGTTTAGTGATGAAATGTAATTACTACATTTCATATTTTTTCTTCCTTTGCTACTAACCCATATTGAAGGTATCTTTGCCACTATATGCCTACCCTTCACGAGAGAAAAAGCTAAATTTATTTCAGAGATATGTGATACATCTGCACCAAGAGTATCTAAAAGAATCTTCTAGTAAGGCAAACTCACGCAAGAAGCAACATTTAAGAGTTAAGAGATAATTCCTATCAATAAAAAGATGTGTTGAGAGAGAATGCCAAGGCAAAGTTTTTTTTCCCCTCAAATGAAGTAAGAGATATTTTGCATCTACTTACAGGATCGTTCTTGAAGAATACCAAAGAAGTGCGTGTGAGTATAAACCAACGCTTCTTCCATGACTTCCAACCTATTCCTGTCAAAATTCAACAATTTTCCATGCAAATATTAGCATCAACTTTATATTAGTCATACTATTGGATTTAAAGGCAATCACCATCTGCAAAATTGGGTCCACAGAACCTCATCGGTCAATGGAATTATAAATGCCGCATGGAATTATTCCACTCACAATTTATTCATGTTTCTTCAAATTTCTCAGAGAACACTACAGATAAAATGCTTATTTTGGCAAGACATTCATGCTTAAATTATCTATTGAAAAGGAGAAGGGCATGTTCAAATCCAACCCAAGATAAATAACTACAAGATTTACATATTACACCCTCTATTACATATTTTCCCCTCTGATTTTATGGGGACAAACAAAACCAACTTTGATCATTTATCTTTCATAAATCATATGGATTTACAACATTATAAGTTATCTTCAGAAAATTTTGAAAATATATGTTTGAGAACTTAAATTTCTATACTTTCAAACCAATATAATTTCTAGAAAGTAATTAGCCAAAGACAGTTGAGTTTGACCTAAAAATGTCAAAGGGGTACTTAGTATGAAACAGAGAGAGTATTATTTCAGGAAAACAAGGAAAAAAAAAAAAAACAAAGTCACCACCTTTCAGGATAGGAACATACTTCCTTTTCTTACTCACGTAACTTATTCAAGAAAATAAAACAAAGACAATACTGTAAAGGAAGAGCAAAAAAACCAACAAGGACAGACACTAATTTCAATTCACTTTTGCTGGAACAAGGAAAAGATTATGGTGGACATAAGTGTGCTTGTTTCTAACTAAAAAGGCACCATCATGTTGAGGAATCAGCAAGGTAAGTAATAAGGATTGATGTAAATATCAGCCAATACATATCATACCGGCCGATATGCATCGGTATTAGAGTCCCCCGATACCAACATTTTTCGATACTGTGACAATATTGTGATATATTTTCATATCAACCAATATGACCTTATCAACTTTTGAGTTTCAAAAATGGTAATAAGGGTAACAGGAAAAGGGGGGATAGGCAGTGAAAATGGTTATCCTTACCTTTCGATGAAATGAAAAGCGGTCCACTTTTGAAGACCTATCAAGATGTCACACATATATGAGAACAATGAATAGTTATTGCCTGATAGAGACAGAACAAAATTAATTATAATATTAAAGCACACATGCTTCCTTGTTTCTCCAATCTTAAACACAGCACTTGTTAGCTAACATAGTCATAACTATAAAGCTGTTTAAACCACAAAATTACATGGCATTACTATAAATAGTAGTGCAATCCATTGATTTATTATTCATTTTTAGGAAGATCAATTAAAGGATGTACACACAGGCACTCATGCTTAGGTTTTGTACACAAGTTGCCATTCGGCCCTTTCGAGTATTCAAAAAATGCTTATCTCCTTTCACAAGTAACAAACTTTACCAGACATCAAGAAATGTATAGCAATATAACAATCAGTTCATAAGAGCCCAGGCAGATAACAACCCATACACATGAGCACACAGAAAACAAAAACGTACAGCCAACACATGCACATACATGTGCGCAGGGAACACATGCTAAGCAACAACCACAACATGTAAACATGCACAGACTAAAGCTGGATGTATACAGAGAAGCAGACAACCAAATACATGTACACACTCAATGAGACCAACATATAAACAAGCATGCATGCAAGCAATCAGGGCTGCTATGCGGCACTCTTTTATGTTTTGAGTCGAAATTTGACTGTCACTATCAGGTCAAAAATTGCATAAAATTACATATATTAAGCAATATCACATTGACAACTTAAAAGTGCATTGGCATTAATATCCAAATATCTTGAATTTCTTGTCAAATGAAGAAGGATATGTTATTCCATAGTGATGAAATCATTCAAACTGATGGATTAAATGGAACAAATATGCAGTAACTTTCAGAGACCAAATCAGGAACCAGCTTTAAAGAATTAAAATAAAATTCCTATCAGGTGACATTACCCAATCCCTGCCTAGATATCAGCAATGGTGACATAATTACTCAGCACAGAAAAAACTGCATTTGATTTCAATACTTTGATTCTTTTATTGGTTTTATTTTATTTTATATATGTTATTATTGTGTTCCTTCAGTGAATAATCTAGCCGGCAAAAATACAAGGATCATTGTTCCTCATTAACAAAGCAGACTTATATGTCTGCTTTTCCCAAATATTAGAAGTCAAACTGAAGTGAATTGATTCAAGACAAATTTCAGATAATAAAAAGAATAAGCCCAATAAAATCCCCTATTAAGAGAGCATCGAAAAAAAGATTCATGCACTACATCACAAATAGCCAATAAATAAGACTTTTTTTTTATGTGGACTCAGTATGAATAACAACAATGCAGTTCAGTTGAAGCTTGAAGCATTGTGTACACCAGCCCAACCAATGATTATGCAGCAAATTCTACCCAATAACCTGACCGTTTCCAAGTTAGCAGCATGCATGTCTCTAGTGCGAAACATGATACTAAGAGAGTAATTGTTGTTGTTTGGCCATAATTTAAAGATTTTCTGTTGAACATTAAACTTCCAGTGTGTATACTGAACCATTCCAGTATTCCAGCCCTGGTCATAGGCCATTTTGCAAAACGAAGAACATTCAGTTCTCTTATTGTTCTGGGCTCGTCCTAGTTTACTTGCTGCAAAAACCTAATATCCAGTCTTAAATGATTAGAAACGAAAATTTTATTCACAGCCAAACTCACACATAGTATACATCAGAACTCCTTATAAAGATGGTGATTGTACTGTTAGAGGTCCTGTTAAAGGCTGGACAGATTTTACTTGCCAATCATTCGGCGACACAGTTACAGTCACCAATTATTGTACTTGCACACTTAACACTAATGTCCTACAAAGAGAAAAATATGAAAGTGATCACACAGAGAACAAATCAATTCAAGTGTTGTTGATCACTCTTACACTAGTTTCCTGTTATGAAAATTAAAGGAGATGATCATACATTGACCATATCAATTTCCAAGTTATGTTTCTCAAAACTTAACTCTGTGTAACCCATTTTGGATTCTGAAGTAGACTATGTGCTTCTCTACACTACATGGCCAGCAATTAACCTGCCAGCCCACCTCAAGTTTAACTATCCTTACGATGCAAGTTTTAAGTAGTTTTGAGATTCCAGAAGACATGTCATATTCTGATTATTTGCAGATGTTATCAATCCAGAAAACATTGATTGCTTGATATCTTTTATGAGCATGTTCATATCCTTAGAAGAAAGCCAAAAGTGAAAATGGTGATTTGATTGATGTTAGAGGCAAAAAGAAATAGAGAGAGGCACCAAGAAAACTTGGACTAAGATGATAAAATCAGATACAAAGTTGCTTTTACTTGGAGAATGTCTTACTCAACCCAGGACAATTGTGAAAGCTGATTCACATAATTGACCCTACCTAGTGGGCTTAAAGCTTTATTAATGTTAATATATTATTTTACATATATGTTGCTTAGGCTAAGTATTTAAGGAACCTATTAGAATGAGAATTAACCTCACATCCAGTCAGTTTTCTAATTTTTTTTTGTTTCTCAAGTTCAATAGTGTTCAACTACAAGCTCAAACTCGATTATTTGTGTCGTGAGATGGACTGAATTTCTTTATGTTACATTCATGAAAGGAACTTTTACAGCTTTTCACCACCATATTACTATTAAGATGGACCTTGTTATAACCACTTCACACACCAATTGACAAGTTCAAGCATGACAAAGTCAGCATAATCATTATGAGAAATAGGAATGCCTTCTTTCTCTTTTAAATGGCAGGATACGGCGTGTTTCAAATAACCAATTTTATGAAGCAATGGTTTCTTTTAATATATAAGGAGGACAGAGAATCTTGTCTGACAAACTTACAAACGAGCAAGTTCAGAGCTACCACTCATTTTGATTCAACAATGAAGATTAAACCATGTATTTTTTTTTAATAATTCAAATTCTCAAAAAGAATTACAGAAGAGAAAAAAAGTAAGATGGATGTCCTCACTCGAGAATAGGCCATCTAGTTCATCAAAGGAACAGGAATAAAGGCTACGTCATCACTGAATTTTCACCAGATAACCAATGAGACAGCCAATAGATGAACGAACGCTGGATATCTATCGAAGAATAAATACATAGGATACAGCAGCTATGAGTTCTTGATGAGATACCCCAAGAAAGTTGCACCCATACGCAACCAAAACCTTGAATATTATTCTTCTTAGCATAGGTATAGTTATAAACAAACAAGCTTGGATGTTTTCAAAAAGATATCTGATGCGGATCTATAAATGCATGAAACATACACAAAAACAGCGGAATCATTTGTTCCTTCTATACCTTTTCGGCAACATCTGGATAATAATTAACCAAAAGGCTTACTAAGTACATTCCAAACAAATAATTAACCAAAAGGCTTACTAAGTACATTCCAAAGCCGCTGAAACCAAGATCTTGAAGCGTCATTTTAAAAAAAAATTAATAGCCGATTCTACTCTCTTTAAGCTACTTAAATTTCTAACATATTAAAATATAATGATGATTATCTTTATTTTCTTTTAACTTTCAATCTTTCTCGGACACCAGGCGGGAAGCGAATAGAAGCAATGTACCGTGTTGGCCGGTCCAGGTCTCGGACGTTCGAATGTCGCTTGCGAAGCCGACATTCCCGCGCATCAACACTGTAAAACCTGTGAAGCTAGAACGAACAACGGTTCATTCCGTCAGGGCTGAATTGGCCGAGTGGCACGGTGACTCAGCCGGGAGGGAGTTGGAGCCTCCCTCCGAAACGAGATCGGCCACAGCCAAAACAAGCGCCAAACTTATAAGATCGGAGTGGATAGGGAAGCGACAATGTGAGAAGTTAGGGTTTTTTTGCAATGCGATGAGTTGCAGAGAGCAGATGGTACAAAGCGAACTAGCAGAAGCTCACTTTCCCTCCCTTCTTCATTATCGATTGTCTTGAGATTAGGTGTAGAACAGCAGTTGCTGTCGTAGTAAAACGGCCGCAATATTTTACTCTTGCCTTCTTTTTTACCCCTGCGTACTGCCGAAGCTTGCGAGATTGGTGGAGAGAGAGAGAGAGAGAGAGTGGAGGGAGGAGGGATGGGATTGCCTGCATTTGAGTCTACGTGAAGTCTGGTCTGTTATTGACCACAACCACTCAACCACTTATAGCATTAGTGGCCATTTGATCCTAATAATCGAATTTAAAATTTTAGTTCTAATTTTAATTTTAT
>JAODPA010081935.1:8131-58823 GCA_025585075.1 Nepenthes mirabilis | reverse complement strand
AATTTAATGATTAAAAAGGAAGAAGTAAAAAGTAGCAGGGGATGGGGAGAAGCAGGATCCCATTTCCGGAATTAGCGGTGGGCTGACGATCCAAACTTCCAGACGTGGCATGCGCTGGACGAGAAGCATGCTTAATTGGCGCAGGAGGAAGTCAAACCAGAGCGAGAAGACGATTAGAGTCTGTGAAGGGAGTCAATTCTTCGAACAGTTGTCGATCTACTGTAGACGTGGTCGATTTTTCTTTGAGAATTCGGTTGCAAAAAGCTTGTAAATGACGTCTGTCATTCTTCATTGTCTCCGTTCTTCTCATTTCTTTTCATTTCTATTCCAGATTTCATGGCTATATTTCAGTTTATGATATGTTTTCTCTCTCGAATAACTTCAGCGTCTGTGTGTGTACGATCACGCTAACTTGCTTTTAGCGATAACTGATGACAGATGTTGTTTGGTTGATTGATAGTGTTTTAGTTACAAGTGTGATGCTTGTTGAGGTTCTGAAGCAATTGATTTCATCTGCTTCTTACTAAATTTGTAATAAATCTGCTTGTAGAAATTGGGAGATAAGCCTGGTTGGAGAACTTTTACATTTTGCAGATTTATATTCTCTTTTTTTTTTTTTTTGGAATAATCTTTTGTTAGTTGTCTGGAATATTGAATGTCATTTTTTTATTTGCAGCTTCTTTTTGCAGTATCAGAGGATGTCATATGATTATTTGCATATGAACTGAAGTAATATGTTTAGTTCACTTTGGGGCCATGAGGAAGATTTACTCTGAAGAAATCGGAGATTGTGTGCTTGATCAATACTGGTTGGGGCAGCCAATGAAATGTCTGCTGATAATAGTTCTGCACAACTGAGCAGGTGTTTTTTTTTCTCCAGCATGCATATGCTCATATTTTGTCTGCCGGTTGCTCGGTAGTGGTTGGTTGAAGTTGTCTAAGCTCTTCGGTGCACATCAATGGAATGAAATTTTCTTGTTTTGCTTTTTTGTTTTCTTGGGTTTGGTTCGTAAGGCATGGTGCTGAAAGAAATTCTGCTCCCTGGAATTCACAAGGACATGCCAATTTAAACAACTTCCTAGATGAAGAGACTACGGTAACTGTACCCTACTCATGGAGTGCAAGTATTTTGTCGTTTCACTTTTCTAATTAGTTTATGAACAGGAACTGTATGCAAGAATCAGGGCACAAGAACACGAGATCTCAAGTATTCGGTCTCAAATTGCTCAAGCCCATATTGATGTAGGAAAAGAATCATTATTGCTAATCTGCTTCAAATTTTCTAATATATCTCAACCGCAAGGAAGTAAGATGGTCCTTGTATGGCAGGAGATGCAGCAGCTGAGTGAAAAATATGCATTGGAAAGGAAAGTCTCCGACCTCCAGATGGTTTATCTGCTCCTCTATAAATCATTGACCACTTTCTTCTTGTTTGTCATCCTGAATTGGTGAAAGCAGTTACCATGATGTGACTGTAGTGCTCATTGACATTGTTTGAGGTGATAGGCAATGGATGAGAAGCAAAAGGAATACATAACTTCAGCATCAAAGGAATTGGCTCAGAGAAAGGGAGATCTTGATGAGAATCTAAGATTAGCCAGTTACTTGAAGGTACTAATGGTTTTTTATGAGATTATAAGACCTGCTAAAATCTGAAGTTGATAATTATTCTTGTTACTAGATTCCATCATTTTCTAGCAAAATCTTATTAATGCTTTTGGAGATTGAATGGGTGGAGTGGTTAACGCCTCTAGAATAACAGGCTTGCTTTCTTGTTCCCAATATCCCACCTTATTTGTTGATTTAGTTAAGGCCTATCAATTCTCATTAATGGCATAAGCTATTCCTTGTATCTGATTTTTGAGTGGAAGAGATAGTTCGTGTACCACTGAATCAAATCAATCTTTTTTACTCTCCTCAAAGTATGACGAATGGTTTTGTAAAAGCTTGCCGGAAAAAAATTAAAGGAAGTAGCTTCCTGAGCTGCAAAATGTAATGTCATCAGTGATATTGCATATAACTTCGACCACCCTTAAGCATATATGTGAATACTGATGACTTTCATCGTTCCTCCTTTAGGGGACAACTGAAGGCATTAAAATAACATCACACTTGCCCTTCTTCACAATAAGGAAATGACAATTTCCTTTACATAATGGAGCAAGTGAAGATTAGACAGGCTGAATCACTATCAAAGGTAAAACAAAAAGGTTGCTTCATATGTTTTGAGTCTCTATAAGAGAGCAAATGAGTGATAATTATGACTTGATGATAATTTCTAGTAAATCAAGTTGGTTTTATGAGATTGAGAAAGGACTAAACAACTTCCGAGTCAATCTTGTGATGCAACCTCTATGGCTCGGGGAGACAAGAATAATCTTCTGTGGAAGCCTAAAGCACTCTGTTGTGGAGACTTTTTGGTTCAAGGGAAAGTGTAGATACTCGGTAGCAAGGATTCAGTTTTGGAAGGTACTACCTCACTAGGTGCGCTTTGCCTTTTTTGGTGAGCTCTAATGTACTTGGGATTGATATGCTAGGGAGGGGAAATATTAATTCAGGTTGAGCAGTGTGTCTGGACCATGGTGGTAGTAAGGGTCCATTTCTCATAACTTGTGAATGGATAGGTCTGACTCTGAACCTGCCTGGTGTAGCTTATCCTGTTAAAGCCATGGATTTGTTCCCCGTGACCTCTTGTTTTTGTCCCCGTGGTTCAGTGGACTTTGTAATATTAAGCAATAGGAGGGGAGGGGAGGTTCCTTGTTCCCAACCAGAAAAGGAAGGCAGATCTGGATGGGTCTTGTTCTAATTTGGAGAATTTCCGAAAGGAAGTTCTCTTTACTGTTCTTAAGGAGGTGAAGGATTTTCATAAATTATTTGGCCTCTCTTTTGGTAATCATGAGGGCAATTATTTGAAATTGTTTGATGAAATTGAGAAAGGAAGAAGAGAATTTTAAAGCTGTAAATTGCACTAGCAATTAGCAAGTAGCGAGTTGTGAACTATGATAACAATGGCATGTTAATTTTTTTTTCTAGGTTTTTTTATTTTTACTTCTTACCTCATTTTCTATTCTTCTTGTTTCTTTTAAATCCTTTTGCTTTAGGTTGTTTTGAAAAATGTATTGATATTAGCAGTTGTTTGTCTTGTACATGAGATTGCCTCCTCGTTGTCTTTTTGGTTATACTTCTCTTACTAATTAAGAAAAAGGAGAGAAATTATCATTGGCAGTGCCTTTTATTTTCTAAAAATTACAAGATATTGAGTAGACAAAGACAGAATTTGAATTTTTGCAATCTTGTAATTTCTAGATCTTTTGACTAATGTTGTGGTTTGGTTGTACTATTTAATACTAAGTGTCTTAGAAATTGTTGGTAAGGTTTTTTGCTTGGGAGTCATCCTCCAATGATATTGAATCATATGTGATTATCCTAGCTTGTCCCAAGTGATTTGAGTAGATTTGGTCAATTCAGAATACATTTTGAATCGTGTGTGGTCATCATACTGGAGTGTCAAACTTGGCACAATGTGAGATCATAAGTTTAAATTATAAAAACAACATCAATACTAAGTGAAAAATTGGAATTTAGACCTACTTAATCCACATGTCTAGAATAGGATAACCAAACCACACCAAGATAGTTAAAAATTTGCAAAATTCTAAATGACACACTATCTTGTTGACAAAAGACAAGCTTAAGAACCAGCCAATTTGAGAGAAAAACTCTTTAGGTTTTTCAAGCTAGTTAAGACAAATCCACTAAAAAGTTAGCTTACAATTAGATGGTACATATGTACTTGACCTAGCTTACTCTCCTTGACATATAACCCTTATCGAAGAATCTATTTCGGATTTGCTCACATACAATAGATCCAGATTCTCTCCAAACTTCTTAGATTTTTCTTCCCTGACTTGAGAATTTTCAACACCACTAGTTTGAGAGAAAAACATTTTGGACTTCTCAAACCAGTAAAATATAAATTTACAAAAAATTCAGCTTATATTAGATGGTACATATGTACTAGACCCTAGTTTACTCTCCTCGACATATGACCCCTATTGAAGAATCCACTTCGGATTTGCTCACCTGGCAACCAATCCAGATCCTTTCTGAGCTGCTGAAGTTTTCCTTCACTGGCTTGAGAATTTTCAACACTGCCAGAACTTTGACATCATTGACACCAATAGAACTTCAATGTCATTGACACTGACAGAACTTTGTGGGCTAACAATTTAGAATTGTGTTTAAAGGTTTTGAGTGAGAGAATTTTATAGGCTTCAAGCATTGGCCATTGTACGTGTTGGTGACTCACTAAAAGAGAGTTCTCTCAATGAGCCTTTAAGGCCTGAGGCACTCGTAGGGCTCACTCTAAATCAGAGGTAATGAGCTGTTATGTCTGCCCTGATGGATTGGAGAAGAGGCCCAAAATATATAGGAAATTCAGTCAAAGTAGTTTCAGAATCATCTAAAGTGGTGTAATCATTTTTGCTCAAACTAATTTCGCGCAAACTTCAAGTGAAACTCTTTGGTCAATTTTTGCTCATGCCAAAATCTACTTAAACTTCAAGCAAAAAATTTGACATTGTGATGTTTTAGCTAACATCAAGTGAATTCCTTTCTACTAAAAAGGTTACATATTTTACAACACTTTGTCATGGAGTTTGCCAATCTCACATAAACAAACTAATGCCAAGGATAAGGCTGCATATATATGAGCTTTCCCAGAAATACAACGTGGAATCTTGATACATTGGGCCGCTCTTTTTTGGTCGTCATATTGTTTGGATTTCTTTAAGAGGTTGCTAGCCTAGCAAGGGAAGTCTATATTCTCCATTCCCTAACCAGTTTTCTCTAGATTCTCTCTTGGAACCTTAAAATCTGCAATTTAAGATTCTTCTTGGCTACAAATCCATTTATACATGCACAATTACATTCATACTTCTCCCTACATACCATACCAGCGGGCATCTCACCTGATTGCCTAGTCCTTCTTTGCTGCTATATTGACGCCATTTTCTCTTTCTTGTTGCATTCATTTCTAAATTCCCACTGGAAAAATTAGATCCTACAGAGTCAAAACTTTTTCAATCAATAATCATTTGTAGGCATCCAAGGAAGAATTTTTCATAGTGTTTCCATCGTGTTACATTGATTTGAAATTGCAGAGAAGAATCTTTTTTTTAAAAAAATGAAGAGGCTGCAAATTTTTAATAAACAGTTAACTCAAGAGTTGGAGTCCAGTGGGGGCTTGGACTTATTATTTCCCCTTCATCACTTTGAGGAAAAAATATGACCAGTTAACCACAAGAGTTGAACACCTGCCTTCTTTTTTGCTGACAGGATGTAAAAACAGTATTGTGGTATTCTTGCTTGGAAAAAGAATGGTTTCCCAGGCAAACTAGTAGTTTTGTGAAGCACACTATGTGAACTCTAACCTAAAATAATACTATTTGTTGGGTATTGTCATCAGAAAAAATAAGAATAGCTGACGACAAGAGCTGACCTAATTTGTTTGGATTTTCTAGCATGAATTAAGGGAAAATGGTACTGTTTTACTCTTGCTTGGAAAAACAATAATTAGACTCTAAACCCTAAAAACTTTACTCTTTGCAGGTATTGTCATCAGAACTGACCTAATTTGTTTAGATTTTCTACTATGAATTAAGGGCCTGCATATGATATATATTTCTGTAGTAAGCTTTAAGTTCTGTAATTCTTTGTGGGAGAAGTTTTCATAGTTAGATGCATGGATGAAACTATTGGTATCGGTATTGGTCATGACTATATCAATATTTGATACATCAAGCAATACATATTGATATTAGATGGATTAGAAGAAAAAACTTTCTGAGGAACTAAGATGACAAACAAATATTGCATGATATATCACTTATACGACATCATATAATAATTTTGACGCGATATTAGGAAATATGGGTATTTAGAGAGCCTAGCCAACATATCAGATATTGGCTGATACTATCATCCATAACCCCAAATAGTTAAATACACTACCCAATTGTCATTTAGCCTCTAGAAATGAACACTTGATGTTAAGAAGTTTGCTAGTCAATAAAACTAGTGCATATTGATTTCACGTTAGTTTTTCTGAAGGATTTTTTATATTGCCTGAGTTGGTGACAATCTTTACTGTGTTTTCTTCATGTTTCTGCTCACATTTTTATTTTGATTCATATTACCAATTTTCTGCATGTATCATTGCTATCAAAAACATTCTCTCGTATTTCAGGATGCAGAGGATGAAAGATATATCTTTATGACATCACTTCTTGGGTTATTGGCTGGATATGGTATATGGCCCAATGTCCCAAATGCCTCTGCCATTTCCGTTTGTGTGAAGGTATAGTGTTATAGACAGACACACCTAATCTGCCATAGGTGATTGTTTTAGAATGATAATGAAGTTTGCAGATGTGGATCTTATATCTAGACGACTATAGCTGCATTTTTCTATATTAAATGTGAATGATGTGTTCTGCGAGAGAAATCTACGCATGGTATGAGCAATATTGATGTCATAGTTAATGTGTTTCATTGTCAAGAACAATAATGATATAAGCCCATGCTGAAAATGCACATGAATTGCTCCCTAGTATTAGTATCCTGATTAAGAATTGCTGCTTGCTCACATCTAGGTTGGTTATTTGTTGCCTCTTGGCAATCCGATATAGTTGCACAATGTCCTTAGCTGACTTGAATAGTTGTCTTATTATCTGTAATTTTTTTATACGTTAATCTTTTTGGTTGTTTCTCATTATTGCTACTCTTATGCATCATTTTACTCTTTTTGGTTCATTTTATCTGTCTTTTTTATGCACCCATATTACCTCAAACATTTTATTTACTTTTCTTAATGGAAGCTACCCCTTGAAGTGAATAAAACTGGCATATCTTTGAAAGTGTTGGAAACTGTGTACTTTGGTATAGGCAGCCCTAGCACAGGCTCCCTCATCTGAGTCTGGGTGGAATTAAATGGATGTTATTTATTAAGGATCATGGTGCAACTCCTTGTTTCCTTTTATGTAGTTCCTCAGTTTTATTATGTTTGAAATAGGTGAATCATGAATAAAAATATTAGTTTCGTATTGGTATTGGTCATGGTTGTGTCACTTGTAATTTTTTTTGCAAAGCAGGACAAAATGAATTAGTGAAATATTGGTTTACTTATCGCGATATAGACGATAAGGCAACATATTGCAATTTGTCATGGTATTGAAAAATATTGATATTCGGGTACCTAATATTGATATATATCACAGATATTTTGCAAAGTGATCAATATTTCACTCCAGGGGGTGAATGGATAGGGATGGTGGGAAAGGGATTCACCTTGTTCAGGAGGCATTGTTTAAAGGAGGGGACGTGGAATGGCGGAGAAAAAATTCATCCCCATTCACCCCTTTGTTCCCCCTTATGAAAACGTATAATATGAATATGTTACTCAGCTACAAGGTGATCCATCAAGTTTCTTTCTTGTGAGAAATCCACTGATGTCTGTTGCTAGATTAAATTACTATGAGCCAGATGTTGGACGAAATACAAGGTATTAGTGTAGTACCTAGTAAGCAATTTTTAGAAGCAGTTGCTGTTGTGGCACTTCGAACAGTTAGTGCGGAAGTTCTTGCAAGTTAAGGGATGAAGATAACAGGAATATTGTGTAAATAGGACGCATTGTCACATCCTTTCCCTGAGCCACCAAATTTTCATCTGCTAAAAGTGAGAAAATGTGGGTATTATTTGGGATCATGATGGAGTTACTTGTACTTTACAAATCTTACATTGTCAGTGAACAAAAAAGAAATCGTGTTTGTATTATTACTGTTTTTCAGTTACTTTATTCATGTTGGATAACAAAATCTGCTTCACACAGAAGCTAGTTTCCGATTTACTCTGTAAGTAATTTTTTGACCAGTCTTTAACAAGCTTCTCTTTTTCTCCTCTTGGGTGGTGAATTTGCAGGATCTATTTGATGAACTACAGTGGAAGATAAGAGCTTTTCATGTAAGCCTCTTTTCTCATCAGTGAAGCTGTATTCCATTTTCTTCTCCAAATCATTTACTTTTTCTTAAAAATGTAGGAATTCAAATTAATTTGCATTTATCTACTTTTATCCATCATTGGTAAGTTTCATAAAATTATTGCTCAAGCGTGAAACTTCTTTCCATTTACCTAGGATTTGGAAAAGCAAAACGTGTATTGGCTGTATCTGGAAAATGTGTCAGATCCTGGAACTTCCTAACCTATCCAGTCAAAAAGACTTAACTTCATCTTGGATGCTTTTGTGAATGGTGAAGTCCATAATCCCCAGGCACCTTGCCAAAAAATCCCATGCTCCATCTGCAAAATTTTACACACATATAGAGCAAAATGAAAAACAATGCCAAAATCACTGAGAATTAAACGGATATTTTCCTCAAGTCACCTTGGTCGTGGAAAGGTTGCTGTAATGCTTATGATATGTGCAAATAAGTTTAGACCCTAGGTGAATAGGATGTCATCTTGGCAGGTGTTTGGACTTTGGAATGCTAATTGTTTACGAACGACGTGTCATAATGTTGTGCATGTCATTGCTCTTCTTTTCATTCTTGTTGTACACAGCCAGTTTCCAGGGCCATATTAATGCATCTGAAATGAGTGTGCTGCATGTGGTTCCGCACAAATTATTGTTGACAGATTATATGGACCTTCTACTCCTACAGGCAAGAAGAGTAGGATTGCACTCGCAAGAATGCTTATGGATAAGGGACTTACATTATTGTAAACAGTGATTACTTATTCTGCCTTGCTTTAGCATAGAAAATTTCTCCCCCTCGTGTAATTTCTCTCATGTATGTGATTTTGTGCATGTAGTAGAATTTAGAGTTGGTTGTCATTGTATACATGGATGTCCTCTGGACTAATATTTTTAAATATTTCATGTGAATCCAGGCGTGCCTGGGTTGGTTTTGCAAATATTTCTACTCAATAATGGAGATAGCATATATTTCCTACCTTAAGAGAAAAACGGAACAAGATTTGTTGGCAATCTTCTTTTTTTCCAATGATATCCTGAATTGAAAAAGAGGAATGCAAGGAGTTTTCGGAATAATGCCCTAGGCTTTTTGATGGATTTACTGGTCTCTTGCTAAATTTTGGTCCCAGCTGCTCAAGGTTGTTTGTTGTTGAAAGCTTGGAAAGATATGAGAGCTTGACCTTTTTTGTGGTCTTTCCCTCCTTTCCCATATTTGTATTATCACATTGAGGACTCGCCTACATGTGAATGAGCAAGTCTATTTAGTTCAAAACAATATTGTTTGGATTAGTTGTTGCCTTTATTGGCCGCAAAAAGAAAGCTGTTTGTTTGGGAAGGCTGGTGTTTGTAAAAAAAAAAACACATTTTCAACTTTGTATATGGTTTAGAAAATTTGCAATATGATGTCTGCCACAACAAGTTCTAATGGTGAAACCCAAAGGATAGCTTCTAATTCAAGTTGATTTGTGCAATATATTTAATTTCAGCTACCGTATTACTCCTCTTAAAGCAGGATAAGGCAAGTGAGTTGAATTCTATAGTCGATAATCTGGCTGGGGAACAGTTCTATGAAAAGGACAGTTCTCAACCTAAGACTTCAAATATTCAGCCTCCGCAGGGCCAGATATCCACGGTATATGTGCACAATAAGTTCTGCCAAGTATATTAGAGCCCTCTTGACCTATCCATTTTTCCTTTTCATCTTGTTTTAAAATGCAGGGAGAAAATGAATCATCTCTACCTAGTCATTATAAAGCTGAACAGCTCGTCAATGCTGGCAATTATATGCCAAGATATATGGATGACAACAATCTTATTGATACAAGAAGTTTAGTCCGTAACGGTGAGATACACTTGTCATTTAGTACTTGCGGTATCCAGGAGTTCTCATTGAAATCATCTATGTCGGCGTAGTCTTCTTTAGCTATCATTGTTATGGCATTCTTTTCATTGATCATTGCTGCTTCAAATTTGAAAAAGGCAATTGGATCTATGTAGAGACTTGATTGCACTCTGTTGAATTTGAATGACTATATCTAATTGGTTAATGCATCCTGATGGCAACAGATCAGATGTTATATTGATTTTGTTAAAAAGGGCTTTGGATAGATTGGATAGAGGATTTAGTGTGACACTTCAAGAATTACTTAATTGTTCATCAAATAGAGCCAAGAACGGATGATTGTGTCAGTTTTAAGAGATGTGAATCTGCCATTCCAGCAAATTGAGAGAGATATTTGGAGTAAAAAAGTCTCACTATTTCTTAGATTCATGGATCCAATTTGTTTTATGAAAGTATCCAAAAAAATGTTAATTTATATGCTATAAAGACGACTGTATTATGATGCGGCAAGGCACTTTTACTTTCCTTGTCCATAATCTAGGTATCAGCCTGCATTAATTCCGGAGGGAAATCCATGTTCTTTTCTTGCTTAATTTGAGTTTTGTGCATCTGCTGTTCACTGGACCTGACAGTATTCACATTTAATTTTTTGCCACTCTAGCAAAATATAAGCCTGAAGATATATCTTTCCTCTTTGTCTTGCAAGTTAATTTTGTGGGATCAAAACTTAAAGAGTGCATTTTGAACCTCAAAGTAGGTTTGAATAACTTCACTACAGATTGCTTTTACTGTTTTGCTGATATATAATTACTGATATTAAATTACAAAGGTACAGAAAGAAAGTGAATAAAATTTTTATCCATGAATCTCTTTCTTTTTTCATCTTAGTATTTTTGAACATGGTGAAAGTTTTCAAGCTACCTCTCTTTCTTCATCCTAAAAAGAACTAACCATTGTAGGATTTCTATCTTTTAGTTTGAAAGCAAAGGATCATCAAATGCAAGTAATGATGACAGTCCAAAATCATGCTTTGCAGTCATAGCTTGCATTGAGAAAGTTATGTCCTCTTTCTTTCTGTTTTTTCATTCAATTTCTTATTTCAATAAGTATCGCTCAAGTGCTAAGAAAAGAAACTCTATGCACCATTAGTGCAGATGCACCTTAAGTGAGGTTAGGGGAATGGTTTGTGAAATTCTAAGAGGAATTGGATGAGGCGATCCAATTCAAGACTTTCCACGGAAGGGCTGTTCTCATAGAAGAGGATCTAAATGTTCATAAAGAGGATGCAAATTGGCATTTAATCGTGTGGGAAGACTATGGTTACGGGGAAGCAAATGATCAAGGAAGAGATATTTTGTGGCTTATGATATAATAGTGGCTAACAATTTTTTCAAGAAGAGTGATGAGCATTAGATGACGCATATGGTATAATAGTAGCTCATCAAAGACTTGGGCTATTTCTCATGTGAAAAGGATATTATTTGTTTTATAAGGATCGTAAGACTATGCTTGGGGAAAGTATAGCTGCATAATACTATTTGTTGGTTTTAGATATGCATTTTAAGAATTGGAAGTGGGAATAGGGTAAAATACAGTTGAATAAAAGCAAAATGATAGAACTTAAAAAGCTGATAAACAATGTCTCTTTAGAGAGAAGATACTAAGAGAAAGTACTTAGATCTTAAATGGATCAATAACGCGATGTGGGATGCCATGGCTAAATATATTTGACAACAAGCTAAAGAGGTTTTAGGAGAATGAAGAGGGACAATATCATGCCAAAAAAAAGTTTCGTGGTGATGGTGGAAGGCTATCCTTGAAAAACGAATAGCTCAGATTGATTGTTTCAAGGAATTGTACAATTGTAGAAAATTTAAGAACTCGAAGAGATAAAAATCTGCTAAGAAAGGGTCAAATAAGGCGATAGGTGGGTTGAAGACTAAAGCTTATAAGGACTTGTACAAGCTATTCAATTTGAAGGAGGGGGAAGATAATGTCTTTTGACTAGTCAATATAGAGATAAGGGGAACAAAAGACTTCAATTAAGTGAATTGTATCAAGGAGATGAGGAATGAGTACTTGTTGCTGATGAGGATATCAAATTAATGGAAGAGCTACTTCTACGATCTTTTAATGGAAGTAGACAAACCACCATAGTACCGGGGGAGCTTAGTCTTTCAAAAGGATGCCAAAATGATTTGTACTATCTTCGTATTAGAAAATAGATCGCTAAAGAAACATGGATGATTGTTAGGTTTGATGATGTTGGCATTTTCCATGACATTATTTGTTAGTTTAATTGTTGTATACATTGTATTTTAGGTTTTAGACGTGTACAGTGCAAAAATATTAAAGTCTTTTATTCTGGACACAAAACTACAAGCCTTTTGTGAGATGATAGCTCATGTTATTTTGTGAGATTCAGCAGAACACAAAACCAAGAGCTTGCAGATTTAGCTGCTTTTTGCATAGATTCGACAAAATAATTACTCAAATGCTACATGGTTTGAAAACTGCTTTGATTGGATGTTTTAGCCAGTTTTCTCCACTTATTTTATTTAAAGAAGAGTGGCTTCATTACTTGGAGGTAGGAGAGAGAACATGAAAAGAATGTTCAAGCTTCCAATACTTAGTTTTTTGGTGAGAATTTAGATGTCTTAATTTCTAAATATTTTGGTGAGATAATATTTTTATTTTTGAGTGATGTCAAGTCTATGTAAGTTGTAATTCTCTAATCAAATTGTGTCTTACATTTTGTTTTAAATTGGTTGTTTCTTCATGTCTAGATAAGGAGTTCTTTGGTTCGAGTGAAACATCCAAGTTGGTTTGATGAGTTCATGATGGGAGATCTACTGGGAGAAACTAAGAATATCTAGATAGCTGTAATGTTGCAGATCTAAGAAGGGTATTAAATAGTCAATTGTCCTGAGTTAGTCAGCTAATGTAACATTTCTGTACATTGTTCATCAGTTTGTTAGTTAACTCTTCTTATTATAGTCAATTCCTCAAGTTTGTGATTGATAATAAAGATAATGAAGCCCTAACAGAAGAGGTCTGAGGAGGAGGCAAGAACCATGCTTTCAAATTATATACTAGTGGAGGTTTAGAAATGTACAAGGGGGGAGGGAATTATGTGGCTAACTAGATTGTTTATCAAAAGCTATTTAGCAAGAAAGTGTTATAGGAATGGAAAAAGAGCACATTGGTACATGATTTATTATAACAAAGGGGATATATAATTTTGTGTCAACCACTGGTGTTAAGTTGATGTGTCATTTAATAATGCAATGAAGAAGGGTGATCGAAATTAAGCTAGGATGAGATGAGTATCTCAGAGAATCAATTTGGATTCTTGTCGGTTAGGTCTAGTATAGAAGCTCTATTTGTTAAGCTGTCCAATGGAGCAATTTAAGGAAAGATAAAAGGATATTTGATAGTGTTTACACTTCATAGTGTTAGGGGAGCTTTTTTATTTGGGGGGAAACCTAAATTGCTTTTATTATCAACATATTAGAAAAGAGATAGTTAAGAAGCATTGAAGAAAATGAAAAATGGAAGGTGATTTTGACCATATGGAAATGTACGAGGGGAATATAAGTAGTAAGAAGATACTAGAGGAATCAAGAAAAAATGCGTTGATTACCATTTATTTAAACAAAGAGGATATAAAAATTCGTACCAACTAGGTATATATTAAGTTGATGAGTCATTTGATGAAGCCATAAGAAAAGACGATCAGCATGAAGCTTAAATAAGACACACCGATATCAGAGATTTAATTTGGATTCATTCCAGATGGGTCTACTATGGAAATTCTATTTATTAAGGCATCTAATTGAGTAAATTAAAGAAAGGCAAAAGTTTGCAGTGTTTATTGGTTTAGAGAAGGTATGCGGTACAATCAGTAAAGTATTATGAATAATTTTGGAGAAGAAATGAGTTCCCATGGCATACTTTCAAGTTATAATACATATGTGACTTGCATAAGGATAAGCAAGGGAGACTGAGATTTTTCCAATTATAATTGGCATGAACTAAGACTTAGCTTTAAGCACTTACCTATTTGTCTTAGGTATGCTTGAACTCACTAGGCACATTTAAGATGATATACCATGGTATATGCTTTTATCATATGGCAATTTTAATGAGTGAGATAAGAGATGCTAATGTTGAATTAAAAGTTGGGGTGGGGGGGGGGGATTTTGAAACAAAAGGCTTTAGAAGTAGTGAAGTGTAGGCTGAATCCATGGAATGCAAGTTTAGAAACATTAGAGAGGTCAATGATAGGGAGGTAAGTCTAGGGACGAAAGGCTCCCAAAGAGGTTTTCTTCTAAATATGTTCATTAAGGTCTACAAATATGGGGTGATTGATGAGGATATTATTTGCATGATTAAAGCATGTTAGATGAAGTGTAGAAATACTACAACCTGCAGGGATCTTTAAATATGATTCAAACATAGATGGAAATAGCATAGGATGCTATTAGCCCAACCATACTCTATGGAATATAGTCATCTTTTTTGGAATGTTCAAAATTCTATACATATTGTATATTGAATGTGATTTTTAATGATTATCTCTTATTTAAAATGGCTAGTCTACATACTTCATGTTAAGCTATGCTTACTAGACAAAGGACATGCTATTTTGAGCATATTGTTGGGTTGTTAAGTGCCAAAATGTTTAAAAAAGGGTTGTGGTGAATATAAAGATATTGAGATGGATGTGTGGTTAGACCAAAAGAGAGAATACACTATGATGCTAATAGGAGAAAGTAGGGGTGACATCAGTAAAATTTAAAATATGAGAGATGTGTTTCAAGTGCTTTAGTCATGTGATGAAGACCTCCTAATATGCCTATTAGAAAACACTGGAGCTGGGAAGCCACTCTTAATAGAAGAGGTAAAGGAAGATTAAAGAAGAGTTTGAAGGAAGTTATCAGACATCATCGTGCACATTTGGAGCTAGCAGAGGATACTGCCCATCGTAGAGCTGGATAGAGGTGACGAATCCATATAGTAGATATTATTTAGTGAGAAAAGGCCTATTTTTGTTTGGTTTGGCCAGATTTCCTCTTCCTTCTTGGATGGCTCATGGTTGAGGCTATGAGGAGTTCCCTTCATGCAAAATTTCATCTCTTCTTGTTCACTAAGAATGTAGATCTATACATCTGTCCATATGGATGGAAAGAATTACGGAATTAAAAGATCTGAGACTTTTTTGCCCTCCCAGCTCAGCTGATAACTGTGTTTCCTTTGTTGCCGACATAATGTTATGTCCTTTCATGAAAACAGGTTTTTTGGTTGATACTGAATTTGATTTTTTTTTTTTTTCGTTTTTTTTTTTGTTTTTTGGCAAATAGATGAGGGTCCTGGAATAGAAGGCTTTCAAATTATTGGTGATGCCAAACCAGGATGCAAACTTCTTGGATGTGGATATCCTGTACGGGGCACTTCTCTCTGTATATTTCAGGTGAAAAACATTATGCAGTTCCTCTGCAGAAAAAAAACTTACACATTCAGATTCGTTGTATTCAAGATCAAATCCTTATTCGGTTAGCCATACTTTACATACAGTGGGTTCGTCATCTTCAAGATGGAACTAGACAGTATATTGAGGGTGAGTGCTGAATGTGGTTGTGACTTGTTAACCTGTAGTCGTGATTGTTATAGTTTCATTAAGTGGCATATAATGCTCTTTGTGTGTGGGAGTTTCTGATGCATCTCACTTCACCTACCAATCATGTGAGAGTTTTCTGACGCATGTTAGTGACTTGTGCTTTAATTCAGGTGCTACCAATCCAGAGTATGTTGTCACAGCTGATGATGTTGACAAATATATTGCAGTTGAATGCATACCGATGGATGAGAAAGGCCGTCAGGTACTTCGCATGCTCTCAAATTTTTTTGTCTGATGGAATTGCTTTGTTTCCTCCATTGTAAAGTTCATTTTGAGATTGATGCATTATATAAGGTTTGAATGGATTAAATTAAACAGAATACTTTCCCATTAAGTGGGATTGGTTACATGGATTCTTCTCCATTATATAAGGTTTGGATAGTGGAAATAATCTAAGGTTTGATAACAGCAAGATAAGCTAATCACTGCACTGCACATGTAAGGTTTGTCACCAGAGATAAGAACGAGTTACTCTATTTTCCAGAGCTGCTTTATACTAATAATACAGGGTGCAGATTTCTGCAAGAGCAATGATTTGTTAATATAGGCTACCTATCAGCAAGGCAGTTACACTATAACAGCTCACTGGCTCAAAGTTCCTTGAAAATAGGAAACCTATGATTGACTTTTGCTGCTGAATTGACGAACCTTGGATGTACCATGCTCTAAAAGAGTTTTCTTCAGTCTGAAACAAACAAAATTGGAGCAGTTTATTTGGAAAGAGGAAGATTGAATTTTCATAAGCAATGGAGCAGCAGTGATTAACCTAATCCTTAATAATTTTCTAAGCAGGGTAGGAAATTTGCTTTTATGCTTGTATATGGCTATCATATAAATAAAATTTGTAGTGTCTCTTGGCATGCCTGACTATAAATGGTTATTTAGCTTGATAATAATAAAATACCCACACCCATGAAGTTGAAATTGAATTATTATGACAGTAATGCAGAAACTTGGATGCCCTTATCTCCTTTTTCCAACATGTTTTATCGTATATGGCCACCAAGACTGGAGGATGGTTGGCTATCACTTTCTCAATTGTGAAGTTTCCTTCCATATGAATTATGAATTGATGTGCATTAAGCCTTCAAAGCATTGAGTTTATGAGAATTCAAGAATTCTCATTTGATCAATTATGATTGTCAGGGGGAGCTAGTGCGACTTTTTGCCAATGACCAAAACAAAATAACATGTGGTAAGCCTATTTCCATTACATTCATAAGATATTTCAACATTCTCTACACAGTAATAGTATAGCATTAAATTATTTATTGATACTGATGTCTCACAGGTAGTTCCTGTTTGCTTGAATTGTTTTTGCCATCTGGCCAACAGTTATCTTTCTTCAGTCATTTCCATATTGTTATTATAATCTTCTCTCTGCACTCCCAACTGTCAATCTGCATTTCATATTTTTTTTAAATTCATATTTGTCCAAATCTGATGAAATTTGATAGTTATGGTGTGGTAGAAGGTTAGAATGATTGTTCTTTTCACATTTTTTTCCTTGTACAAGTGTGTACTTTCTCATAGGAATAAATCAAGAAAAAATGTTTGAGTCATCGTGATGGTTATCAGGCCACAAACCTTTTGAGTCCAATAATTTTTGAAGTTTGGTGCAAGGTAGTTGTCTGATTATTAATGTTGTCTCAGTTAAGTGATCCACGTCCATGGTGAGGCCTGAATTTGATTTTGTATGATCATTAATTTTGAATGCATGTCTCAATTGAGGAATTGTAACTTCAAAGTGTCTTTTCTTTCTAATTTATTCTGTTCAAGATGATCTATAATTAATTTTGCAGCATCACTGTGATGACTCTGATTCTTAATTTCAGCAATTTAGACTGTCTATATGTTTATGTTTAAGGTGAGGGAATTTTAGTTTTCAGCCTTTTACTTTCTAAGTGTATACGATCGTTGTAAAATGGGATTGTAGTAGTTGTGGTTTCAGTGGAAACAGGCTGTTCCGGATGTTAGGCAATATCCATGACTGTTGTGACTGAAAAGATTTCTTCAATTACAAGTTCCCGTTAATGCATAGATTTGCAAGGAATTTCACTAAACAAGCTGCCATAGTGACACTTTAACAACATTCAGTGATAGTCCGAGTGATTTCTTACACCAACAAAACATGTTACTTTCCACTAATTGTCAATTTGGTATTAATACGGTAGGCTAATATAAGACGCATCTTGTTTACATAAATGTAACTAAAACAGAAGTAGAAATGACTTCCAATTTGATATTGATACTGTTGGATATTCTTAACAGTTAACATGCGTCTTAATTACATAATTGCAACCACAACAGAGGATGAAATGCTCAACCGAAGTATTAAAAAATTTAAAAATAAAAAGGTTGTAAATCTTGTCAAGATTTAACAACTGACGTACATAGATTATATAAACCAAATCAATCCAAACCAAAATAATCCGTTTTCCATGAAATGGGGTCAGCTACATGGATTTATCTTCTCTATTCTATTCTATCGTAGATTGTATCATTTGTCAGCTCCAAACGTGCAAGGTCACATGTGATAATTTCCTTCAAATTCTTATTTGGACTTCCTCCACCTCTTCAACTAGGAGCCTCTTCTGAGCCCTCATAAGCATATTTCTTAATAGACACGTGAGCTGGTCTGTGTTTCTCTTGACCATGTCTCTTGCATTTTCTTCTATTGGTGCAACCTTTACTCTCTCTCATATAACATCATTAGTATTCTCTCTCCTAATTTGACCATGGATCCACCTCAATGTCTTTAATTGTCATAACCATTTTTATTAGTCACCCAATACCCTTCTCCAAACAGTGTTATTGGCTTATTTGCCATCTTATGCTATTAACCTTTAAGTTTGAGTGGTATTCTTTGATCACAGGTTATAAAAAACTTCTCTTTATCTAATCTTTTGACGTTATCATTAATATCCTCATTGATCATCCTATCTTTCTAATCCATTGATCCAATGTATTTAAAAAATAATTGCTCTTTGGTGGACTTTCAGTCCCTATTCTCTTCTCACCTTTTTTTTAAAAAAAAACTTGATTTTCCCAGTAACCCTATCCTCACCCCCATCTACCCCTCTACTAAATACTAAACTTACATTTCATTTAATTTGTTGTCGATCTACTCATTTTAAAACCTTTTGTTTCCAACATCGCCCTTCAAAATTCCCATTCATTTCTTCTCTCATCCACCAAAAATGTCATCGGTTAAAAGCATACAATAAAGCATATCATTTTGAATTAGCCTGGTGAGTTCACCCATAGCCAAGCTAAAAATATGGGCTCAAAGCTGACCCTTGGTGTATGAAAACCATATTTGAGAAAAGCCTTAGTCTTCTTGCACGTGCCTTATCTATTGATATTTGGATGTATATTATGGAATCTATTTTCTTACCCAAAATTCTTCATAATACTTCTCTTGGTACTGTTTCTTATGCCTTATCAATATTAACTAAAACACCATATAGAGGTCCTTCTGTTTATCTTCACAAAGACACCTTAACAAATAGATAGTTTGCATAGGCATGAATCTAAATTGGTTCTCTAATATATTATTGTCCCTTCTTAGCTTTCTTTCAATCACCCTTTTTTTCTCTCTATTGTAGTACATATTGACTTAATACCTTTGTAGCTCACAAAACTTTGCATCTTCCCATTGTCATAAATGGATATTAATATGATCTTTCTCGGGTCCTTTAGCATCTTCTTGTTGCTTAGATTTTATTAAAATCTGATTCACCACGTAAGTCTCTCATCCGCCATACATTTCCAAGCTTCACTGGATACCATCTAGTCAAACTGTCTTTCCAATTTCATTATCTTCTTTATTTCTTCAACTTCTTCTGTTTTGGAATGCTGATAATAAGTGCAGTTTAGTTTTCTCTCAGAATTACATGGCTCCCCTAGTACTGGTAGCCTCTCCACTTCCGTCAAAATGATTATAGAAGTAGCTCCTTTATCTCTTTGATATCCTTATAAACAAGGACTACCCTTTCCTCACCTTATTAATACACTTAACTTCCTTCAAATCTTTTATTCCAACTATCTCTCGCTTTACCAAGTGCAAACACTTAGGCAATATACCACCTTCTATCCGTCTTTGTTACTATATTTATACATCACTAAATCCTCAAAGCTCCTACACTTGTGCAATGCTTTATCTTGCACTTTCTCCTGAACCTCCTAGTGCCACCAGGACTACCACCAAGCTTCCTTTTTGCATGCCGTCCTTTTGATTCCATAAAACCTTTTTTAGCTGCTCCTTGCGTACAATTAATTATATCATCCCATATCTCATTACTATTCTGTTTGAGATCTCAAGTTCCTTCTTTGAGTATCTTCTCTCTATACAGACTTTGCTTTCCACCCTTTAAGATCCATCATTTTGTTTTTGGCTGACCATACTTAAACCTTATCCACTTCCATTTCTTAGGATTCATAATTAAGACCAACAAAAATTCAACATAAAATTGTATTAGAAAACCTAGAATAGTGTTGTCTTAGCAGTAGTTTTTGGAAAATTCTTTGTTAAGAGAGATCTGTATTTCTAAATTTAGCATTATTTTCATTACAAAACTACCTTAAATTATACTAATATGTTGGAAAATTTAATTTTCTCTTGTAATTAAAAAGAGCTCAAATATACAAAATAAATAAATCATAAGTATAGAATCTAAAGTATAAGAACCTTGGATGAAAACAACACTATCGATATCAATCACAGCTATATTAATATTAGACTGCACATAGCTATGTTGAATATAATGGGAGCTGAAAGATTTTCGACAAATAGTAAGCTGACAGGCAAATGTCGGCCAAATATTGGTATATCGGCTGATATTTTGAATATCAGTTGATATATTATAACAACGTATCTAAATTTTACCATGGTAAAATATTAGTATCAAGTTACTCGATACTAATATATACCGGTTGATATATTAGTGACGGGACTTTGTCAGAATACATAGAAAACTCAGGTGGACATGTCTGCTCAATGGTTTAGCACCTTGCAGTTTTGGTTCTAAGGATTGCATCCTCCTGTTTTGTTTTTTCTTTGTTTTGTCTTTTAATTTCTCTTTTCTTCTTCCATGCTGTCTTAGCATCTTTAATAATATTTTCTTGCTTGTGCCGAAAAAGGAATCTATTGTGAATGAGAACATCTATTAGAAAGAGGACATTATCATTATGTAAGAATCGTTACACCTGTGCATCTATATTACACCTGTGCATCTATGGTTGTGCTACGTAACACCTTGTGTTGTAGTGGTCTTCTTCAGAGCCCCTCCCAGATAATGGCTACAATTATTTTCTATATTGTACTGGAAAGACAGTTTAGGAAATGGAAAAGGCGCATAACATAGGATGAAATTGCCTTTACATGAACACAGCAGATTGTAGTGTGTGTAGTCCTTGCAACTTTACACTACTTGCACACCTCTGTGAATATGCAGAACAGAAAAGAAGGTAAAAGAAAGAGAAGAAGGGGAGAAGGACAAATGACAGATTATAGGAGAAGAAGAGTATTAATCACTTAACATTCACACACAAACTCCCCAATTACATTCTGTCTGTTAATATTTAATACCATCTCAAAATTCTCAGCTTTGTAACTATTTCAGAAACAGATTTTATTTAGTTACAACATATCAGAACAGCTCAAATGTCCATTCAGCATTTCGGTAGTTCTTGTTTTTGTTGATGTTTTCTGTCGGGTAAAGTGTTACTCAATGCTTATGATTGGTTGACTACTGATTATGTGACATAGATGACAATATCGGTTAAATGTTTTTTCTCTGTTACTTGCTACCACATTCTAGCCTGTTGTCGTAATTCTGAAAAATTGTTTTCTTGTTTTTCCACCAAGAATGCTTTATAAAACTCTTTGACCCCCAAGTTGGAGTATTCCTTATTTCTAATACTTCAGCTAACTTGATGTTACTTTCTGGATTTTGTCAGGTTGTCTTATCATTATTTGTTTTCTTAGCAGCTTTCTGAAATGTGGTCCTTTTATTTTCTAGACCCAGATATGCAATTGGAGATTGACACATTCGCTTTTAAAGGTCAAGCTGCTTTCAGGGTTTTGATGCTTGTAAGTTCGCGATGAGTTTCAGTGACTAACTTGGGTGTTGTAACAGTATAATTCCTGCTTCTTTCTCCCTCTGGTACTAGTAAAATAAACAAAAAAAATTAGAAGCACTATATATATATATATGTTGGTTTTGCAATGCAAAAGCAACCAAGGATCATATTTTCTTTCTCGTAATTTTTCTTATAGTAAAAAAAAGCCTCAAGGAAAGTCAAATGCAGCTTGAAAAAAGAAAAGGCTGAGTACTGACATTTAAGGGGCTATGTCATGGAAAACGAATTGAATTGGAGTAGCTACCAATAACTTTGTTTAAACAACAACATGCACATTGTAAAATCGTACCAAAAGTGAAGCTGTCCGATTGGCCTGATTTTAAACTATATAATCACTTATGACCCAATGGGCTATGCCATGGAAAAGTGAGATGTGAGGAGTGGAGGTGGGTGTTATGGGGGCCAGATTCATCTGAACTTCTCTAGATTTTTCTATGGGTTATGGATGCTTTCTTAATATTATTTGATAAGAATGTTGACCATTAGTATGAATGTCTAAATGGCATACTTTCTCCATGGCATAATTAATAGATGGACTCGTCTGAAAATTGGGAGCCAGCAACTCTTTCTCTGAGGCGGTCAGCTTTCCAAGTTAAGATCAACCAGATGGAAACTATAAAAGTTGTTGAGAAGTTCTCAAAAGACTTAGCGGTAAGTTCATCTAAATGAATGATTGACAATGTTCAGTGGTGCCGCAGATATCTGGTGCATGGGCAACACAAGATGCAGATAATGCATTCTGGAGAAGGATGTATTCTTCCAGAATTTAGCTTTCCATACTCTGTGTTGTCTATTTCAATTTTCCAATGGAAAAATGTTGAAAATACCTTAGCTACTGAAAATAAATCAACATATAATCTATTTTTGGAAAAATAAGTAAGGTTTTTTATGATGTTTACACTGTTTTCAGGCATTGGTATGTTTATCAGATTAATTAGATTATAATTCTGTTTTTATAGTGCAATATTGGTATTGCATGATCTTGTCAAAGATAAACATGCCATATTTTCCTTCAGCACTCATTCAGTTCTTTTGAGGATGGTCGCATAAAGTATAATTCTTCAAAACTCTGAATAACATGATAGGCGACAACAATATTTATCTGATGTGAAAGTTGTCAAATCACTGGGCTACATCCTTCCATTTTTAGACAAAGCCTTTGTTCTGCTTCTTTCACGTGTTGAACTTAACCCTCCATGCAAGGAGGTCATTTCCACTTGATATACTTGCTCAGGAAAGTGTCCATAATGATAAAGTAGAAACTAAGATATCAGATATCATTTTCATTCTTAGCATACCCAAGAGTAGAAGGAAGACATCTCAAAATGCTATTGTGGGGTAGGAACCAGTAAGCTTGACGCATTTCCAGGAAAATCAAAGGTAGCATGGTGGTTTTTGGGTCCATGGGTAGCATTTATAGGTATTTGCTTCTTCTTTTTTCTCTTTTGTGGATCAAATGGAATCTTGTTATAGGTTATTAATTTTGCATATGTTTTCATCTTAGCATTTGATATTTGCCCCTATAGAGAGCCACTTCAATTGATGAATGTGTTATGATCAGAGATTTCAAACTTTTAGAAGCGTGATCCTTTTGCTCATTTCACTCACTTAAATGTTTTTGGTTAGTGCCACCGAATGACAACATATTGGACAGGATTATGTCATTAGCAATTTGCTTTCTGCATGATCAGGTGTTGGTAGCTGAATACCTTTTACTGTTTGCCACATTTGTAGATGAGTTTCACGTATGTCTATTTACTTGTTTATAAAATTACTGAGTTTTATATGATTCTGATCTTATTCATGTTGCAGATTAAGATTCCTTGTGGTCTCTCCGCACAATTTGTTTTAACACTTTCTGATGGATCTTCACATCCCTTCAAGACATACAATGATGTTCGGTACTAATGTTTAATTACATGTGAAATAGCTTTTAATTAATAACAATTTGATATATTATCTTAAAATCTATGTGTACATATCTAGATGACATATTTGATGCTCGTCTTTGCTGCTTGTTTGTGTCTTGAGAATCCTTTATTCCAATACTTTTTTTTTTTTTTTCCGTTGGTCTTTCCAATACTTAATGTTATGTTTGAAAATAAATGACCATCCAATGATGGTTTACTCTTTGGTACTGTGAAGGATAATGTGTTCAAGAGGAAATTAATTTCCTCTGTCCCTATGTGGAAGTAACCGTCCAAGCAGCTACAAAGAATACAACATTTTATGGAACAGAAGAAATTTTGTATGGAAAGAGTGTTTTTTGTTGCCTTAAATCCTCTCTATGATTATTAATTATAAGTCAGGATGTTAAGGGATCGGGTTTGGCTTTGGGTAGGAGGAGCCAAACACAAAGCCAACCCAATACTTTTAATGCATGACAACCCAACTCACAGTATTTCCAACCGGGAAGAAACACTTTCATTTTTGTTTTACCTACACCCAAACCCAATATCTAAAACTACTTTCCTTTTTTCCCTCTTAAAGAAAAAATTGAAAATTTTACAATATTAATATAATTTTTAGTCAATCAAGTGAACAATACAATTTACTGATAAATATTCAAACTTATAACCCATTAAACTTAATTTAGCTCATCGAAAAACTTTAAAAAGTACTTTTAATCATTTTACTAGAATATAAATATTCTAAATCTTAAATTCATATAATAACTAAAATATCCATGGCTTTTTAAGCATTAAGCAGCTCATTAAGCATGTGTCACTATAAAGTTAGAATTGAGATTTGTATATATGTTGTACACTTGATTCATGAATACAAACGAAAGAAATACTTCTTTCAATATAAAATATTTGGATCAGGTTTGTGTTAGGGCATAGTAAAACCAAACCTAACCCACACCCCATTATAAAGTTTCAGAATTTATTTAAACACAAACCCAGTCAAAGCAGGTAAAATCCAGTCAATTTGTGCCGGGTTGTTTCGGGTTTTGGTTTTTTGTTCATCCCCAATTATAAGTCCTTTGACTGCTTTTTAAAAACATATGACAGTTATCAAGCATACTAGGGTATAGTTAAGGTTAATTTCTTCATGGAGGCAGTAAATTAGGGGTTGCTGGCCCTCCATTGTTGGAGTTCTATGCCGAGTGGAATGGCAAAAAAGAATTTTGTAGCAACACAATTTTATATGGATTATGGCTCTGTTGATTTCTGTCTGCGTAAGTTCAAAAAATCTAAAAGCAATTCTCCTTTTTGCCTCACAAGCTTAGTCTGCTTTATTTGTGGGGCTGTAAGTAGTTAAAATGAAACTTCTCATAACTTATTCAAGGTTTTGAATCTTTGATAGCCCTTATATACCTAACGTTTAATATGTTAAATTTCTCGAAATGCCTGCATAGCATTCCAGTTAATAAATGGTTTGTAGCAATACCTGTGTAAAAAGCAACATGTCTTACTAATAACACTACAATTTTTAAGCAGAAAATGGGATAGAGTAGTGATCCTGATCTAGACTTCTGTGTCAATGATGTGGATGAAGTGGCATTGAGCATGCAGGCCTTGCAACCCCTTTAGTGATCCTTTTGACTTTGTCATACACCTCATATTTCAGTAACACCACACACAGTAGAATGGAAACTCAATGCATCCCCATTCCCCAACTTAATCTTGAAAGTGAAACTTTCCTGCTCAATCAGTCCAAGATGAATTATTATGAAGAAAAATATTTAAAATAGAACCAATTATGATCATTATCCTTCTATTGTGGATATCCCAGTTGAGCCTCAAAGCAAACAAGCCAAGAGGAAATGCATTGAGTTGTTTCTCTAAGATGATGTAATGATGTGGCAAGACAATGCAAAATGATTGCAATCAAAATGAATCAAATCGCACAGCAGAAAATTGACTAGAAAGAAGAATAGAAAGATATGGACACAAAGATTGCCAAGATTGGTATAGGTTTGGATTTGGACCTAATATCTATTCTATTACTAACCGAGTTCCTACTGCCATAGGTGATACCTTGGGCGATACAAAATATTTGCTATCTCAAACAGATCCAAAACTACTATACAAAGCACCTTATAGCACATAGATAAAACTCAAGGACACTGAATTTGATTTTTCTATGTTATTTAATATTATAATTTGATGATTGATGTTGCTCAAAACTCTCATTTTCGGACTAATTGGAGGTATTGACAGTTGCCTTACCTCCCAAATTAAGTTCGAAATCATTTGGCGACTGAAATAAACAAAATAAGGGAAGAACTACATTCTGCAACATTTATCAAGTCAACACGTTGTCAAAAATGGGTCATCCTTGCGGCCATTTATAGTATTTCTTAAGCAAAACAGCTCTGCACCTCTTACCAAATGGGCTGGCTTCCCTCCTATTAGGAACATTTTCTCCATTATGCAGTGCCTTCTGCCACCTTTTTAGCAGGGTCATCGCTCTTTACTGGTTATAGGCCAAACTCAATTTGTTCATGTTTGAGGGATTTCTTGAGTTTTCTATAATCTGGGGACCCAGAAAAAGATAAGACCTGGTCCTTCAACCCTGATGAACCCAGCTTGGGTGCATTCTTTGATATGAAACTAGCAGTACCTGTGATCAATCCTCAGCTATTGTATTTACTCTCACCGGTTAATCAATCTGTTTGTTATCAACAAATCTAGGATGATAAGCCCCTTGGACGTCAACAGAGCTGTAGGTACTTTATTTGGAATGAAAACCAATAGGTACTTATCATCTAACTTTAAGAGGCGATGCCCATTTTGTTCACAGATAGACGAGAAAAAAAACATCATAGTTGCATAAGACTGATTTGAAAACGTGATGTTCATGACGGTTTTCTTCATCCGTTGTGGATATCCCAACGGCAATCTTCTTTGGCCTCTGGTAGTCCATGAGTGAGTTTTAACTGAGTGTCTATCTTTCTCCTAAACAATTTTGATTTTTCTCAGACACGTCATTGCAAGATGGGTATTTCATTAGTCTATCAACCATTACATCGCCCATGTAATCCTATGTGCTGAATTATATGTGGTTCATTGGTGCCAACAAAATCAAATCCTGTCTCCATTCTTATTGGATTAGCCCAAGCCTTTGTGCACCTCTATTGGTCCTCCCTTCACAATTGTCTCACATTCTGATGTTGTCTTGTACTTTGATGATACATGTCATCAACTATTGCCAAAGTGCTTATGGTTTGTTCTCTTCTCACGTTTGGATTTAGTTATTGTGAAGCTTGAGCTGAAAAGATCAGCTTTCCCCTAAAGTTACTTCTTCCCTGTTGAATGATGATAACATGGTATTTCATTCTTTCTCCTGCAGAATGCGAGATACCCTAGTGTTGACTATGAGAATGTTCCAAAGCAAGGTAATCTTCCTTGTCTTGTTGGCTGGATCCATAGATGACTGGTGTGATATATTTTGTCATTTAAATATGTGGCATTGCCTAGGTATCGATATGTGATTTTTTTCCTGTCTGAAAAATTCGAATCAGTTTTTGTTAGGTTAATTCTATTGCTAGGGAAAAATAGTCTCTTAGGGAATTGCAGTACCAAGAAGTGGAACTTGTGCCGTCGAAATTGCTGGCTGTTTTCATCCATATTGGACATTGGATTTTTCCCCATAAGGATAAGCCCAGAGGCAGAACGATAGCTTTACTAGTTTGAATCGGTGTGGAACTCATTGGACTAATTTCTAGGAAATCTTAATAAAATATTTTCATGTTGGCTGTGCCAATACACATCTGTGATCAACATCTAACCCTCCCCCCATGGCTTCCTTGTGAAAGTGAGCATAATGTAACTACATTATAATAATGAAAAAAACAATATCATCAATGGATGGAGCGTTGTTTGATTGGTAAATATCCTAAACTCAAATAAGTTGCTGATCTGAACCAAGTCAGGTTAAGTGTTGCTATAATGATATAAGCTGTTGTACTTTTTCAAAGCCTCAAAATGTAGTTTCAAGCTTTAAATGTAATATATTTAGAGTGATAGAATTCAATGAAAGTTGGTTGTGAAGTGGTATAGAGAGAGTGATTGAGGAATTAGACGGGATACGTTCAGTAAGAATAAGTCATCAGCTGAAATAAACTTGAATAGAGCATATAAGTTGCTGAAATCAAATAAACTGCTGAAAAATGAGACGTATTTTCTAAAGCTGTAAGAATAAGTCATTAGCTGAAATAAAGTTGAATGGAGCATTTAAGTTGCTAAGCTCAAATAAGCTGCTGAAAAATGAGTAGTGTTTTCTAAAGGCTAATTAGGCTCAAAATTCCTTTTTGATGAGTTTCTAGTCACAGCTTCAGTGATTTTTAGCTGTGTTAGTACTCACATATCCCACCAAATTACAAGGGAAACAGCAACCTCCTATGTTTCCTGGTGCATTAACTCTTAATCTGCAATGGTGAATATGGAGTTTGGATTCGAAATTCTGTGGATTTAGGACTTATCCTCATGTTTTGCAAAGCAATTCTCCTGCATCCATGTACCCTGAAACCCCATTAGAATATGCTCGGATTTTTTTCTTTTTAATTTTTTGTTGGGGGGCGGGGCAGTAAATATTTGCTGCCATTGACCTGTTGCTGTAGGTTTTACTGATATCAGCCAGAACTTATGGCATCTGACTGATCCAGCCGCTGGCCAACAGTCAGGTAACCGATTGTCCGATGGTCATTTGAGGGCCATAATGTTTCCGGATGATAGCGGCGGGTGGATGGATAGCCCTTTTCGTGAGTAGGTAAACACACACACCAAAAAAAAAATTAAAAATAGAAATAACCCCCCGCTCCCCCCGGCCCCCGGGCAGACCTCAAAACTAAATTATGTTTAATCTGAGTCCCGGATTCAGATTCGCAAGATGTTACACCTTATTTTGTTAAAATTCAGGTAAGTAAATTTTTTGCATCTTATTTGAATTTTTGTGAAACTGTATTCTTCAAAGCAGGTGCTGGACGAAAAGATGAAAGGAAAAGTATAGGGATCCATCTACATTGTGCTTCCACAAAACCATGTCCTTACTCTTGGTAAATATATTTTATATGATCCGATCAAAGTCCGTTTAATTAATTCAATCCCTCCTTAACTTCCCGTTTCCTCATGGATTATTCTCTTATATTTTGATTTCTTTGTTTTGCCCGGGTAATTTGGGAGAAGGGACTTGAACCCGAAACTCCGGCGTCATCGGCGTACGTTGATTCATCTTCTCGGTAAACTTTCCGATACACGTCCTGTGATTGGCGTTACGTTCATGTCCGCATGAGACGGGTACGAGTATTCATGATAATGTTTCTGTCAATACAGAAAGTTCTACTCCTAAGTTCATACAACAATGATCTGATTGTTCTTACCCAGAAACAGTTATAATTTTTTTAAGAGAATTAACCTTGCTTGTTTTAGGTTTATTAATTAATGTTTATCCAGAGCAGGCAGAGTTCCATAGAGTCCTTTTGCCCAGAGCTCCTTACATTTTGTTATGATTCTCTTAAATATTAGACCCTTTTTTATTCGTATTATAATTAAAAAGAAAACCAGCCTCAGGTTTGGATTCTGAGAAATTGATGGAAAAGGGATGATGATTTTTTTTTTTTTTTTNATTTTAATTCCTATTAAGGTTAGACCTTTTTTTATCTTTCTAATTGGTAAACTTATTTTAAAATTAGACATTGAGAGGATCATAACAAAACATGATAAAAAAGGACATTAAATTGAAAATGAGAGTCAGATTCATATATAATTAATGGAAATCCTTATCTAAAACCATCATTTATATCATATTATAAGCTAAATCCATGCCCCCACAATAACAAGGCTAAGGATCAAAGTTCCTCTCTCAAAAGTTTGTTGGCCAGTTGAGATGGCCGATCTGAGGCTGCTGATAACCGCCGACCTGAGCTCCAGCAGCACCCGGTGGCAGCCCAACGCCACCATTGGTGGCCACCGGAGCTGCCAGAAGATGGGCATTCGCTATGGAAGCGGGCTGAGGGTGGTACAGCCCCGGAAACTGCACGTGAGAAGATTGTGCCGCCACAACAGCTGCTGCTGCTGCTGCATTATAGGAAGCAGGATGAAGTGATTGCCCCTGCATGTTATAGTATGGGGTTGCCTGCATCCCGGGCAGCTCTCTCGGGTTTTGAATCCAAACTTCAGATGTCTCGGCCTGCAATATCCAAAAGTGGGAAAGAAAAAGGGTGTGATTGAGAAAATTCATGCAAAAATGCTTTCGGTAATTGAAAATAACCCGACAGAATCAATGCGTTTATGCATGTAGACCTAATCAAACTCGACCAGAAAACATGTTACATGTCGGGTCAAAGACCTTTTCGGCCAGAAAACATGTTCTATTTCAGGTCAGAGACCTTGTGAGCCCAACAATGAGCCATCAATCTTCATCACTTTAGGCCCTAAGGAGCATCAACACTTCTCCTGGACTAGCATTTCAATATCAAACTCATTGTCAAGATATTTTTATTATTTTTTCAATCCAACATGTTTCAGGTGTACCGAGAATTATTGGGCATGTCGGCTTATATTGTACATATCTTCTGATACATCGTGACACAATGTTGATACGGCAATACTACAATTTTGCTTTGGCATATGAAAATATCGAAATCAAGGGCTGCTAATAATATAATAATATATCAGGCCAAGATACTGCAACAATATTTTGATATGTTGTCGTATCGATGATATATTGTGATATATCAGCCGATAAAACCCTATTAATATCTGATTCTCAAAATTTTTCTCCTTTCGATATATCGGTACCAATACATAGTATAATATGTCCAACACGGTATAACTGTAGCCGATACTAATATTTTCATCCATATTTGTGATACACATTCAATAGGGCGATATATACGACTTTGCCGTGGAATCCAAAAACATTAATATTAGGGGGACTCAATAAGTATTTCATTTGATAAACTCAAAATTAAGGCCAAGGGGTAACCAGAAAAAACATAACCAATCACCTGTGGATTAGGGATGTAAAGATTGCTGTCCCGGTATTTAAGCCGGAAAGAATCATCGACACCAGTTGCCCTGCCAACAACACCTGGCCCATTGACTGCATACTCGGTGGGGCTTGCAAAATTGCCAAAGCCTGTGGGACTGCCAGCCGGAACAGGTTTGAACGGCTGGATTCCATACTTGAGGCCATTTGCCGTCAGATGGGAATTAGCTCCGGGCATCAAAAGATAGCTGTTTCCATTGGGAGGATGAGGGTAGCCAGGGTCACCGGAATAGCCAGGAAGGCCGACCGGCGGGGCGTAGAATGGTGAGAAGAATTGGCGGTAAGGCATGACATTGGCGAAATGGGAAACGTGGACTTGTGGATACATCTGTGCCACCGGCGCCTGCTGCTGCATCAGGGCCATTGACGACGTAGGAATGCTCGTGGCCATGTTTGATGTTAGGGCCTGTAATAGAAAGGACAAAAATATTAGAAAAAATCAAGTACGCTGGCAATAAAATTTCTAAAGAAAGTAAATTGTGAAACAAATATATAAAGGATTGTGCTCATGGATGGAAATAAGGGCCTTATTAGTATCAGTTATGTCAGGTGATATATATTGATATTATACAATATCCTTTTTATGAATTAGGACATGAGCGGGTAAATATCAACTAATATATCAAAATATATTAATTTTACTGACGATATTTAAAATATAGTTAATATATTGCAATCATGTATGAAAATATTAACATCCGTAATGGCCATATCGATATCGGCTATCGGACAATACATATCAACATCGGACATACCAACTTGAAACTTTTTTTGCAGATCAGACTTTAGCTGGAAAATATCGACTAATATATTAAGAAAATTAGGATATACTGGCCAATATATCGACTAATATTTTATTCAATGATCACAATAAATTGCCGCAATAGTGATATGTAAAAACTTTGTTGTTGTATCAGAAAAATCAGTATTTGACATATCGGTACATGGGTCCCAATTCTGATATTTCAGTCGATGCATGGACTCTCCATGTGATAATAATTAGAAAGACCAGGAGAGATTTGAGAAGGGTGGTTCTCCTCATGAGTTATGGTCATCCAAACAATGTACGGCAACAGGAAGCGAAGGAAAATTCTGAACTTCCACAAATTATAAAATACTCTCTCTTTGAAATTGGCCAAGGAACAGGGAAAAAATAGGGAGTGGGAGCTAGAAGGCCCTTCTTTTCTTCCTTGCTTCAGCATACTATCCCTTTGAATTTGTCTGTCATGCGTCTCATGACAATAGGTCAACCCATGGATACAAATATTAGCACCGGTATCAGTTACAACCATATCAAAGAATATATAGTGGTATCGGATATATAAAAAATTAAAAAAAAAAAAATCATAAGTTGACAGGAAAATATTAGTGTTGGCCACCGATATCAATACATCGGCGGATATTTTCATCAATGGGTCAATCCCATCACAGAATGCAAGATGTGCTACACAGACAAGTAATCTAGAGGTGCTATATTCCGGGTTTGACCCATCAAAGAATGCAAGATGTGCTACACAGACATGTCATCTAGGGGTGCTATTTCCTGGGACCATGTAATCACTAATGGAGTCAGAATCCAAAGGTTGTCGACTCCTCAGAAGAGTATGGCATGTTGTCGACAAGTATGTTTGAAAACATTACACAAATGAGACCACTTATAAAAGTTTAAACATAAAAAAAAAAAAGCTTCTGAATTCTATTTTTGTTCTGGCATCATGTTTTTCCAAATGTATTGGACCCCACACAAATTGCCATGCCAAGGCTAAATGGCCCACCAGATAGCCGCTCAGCATTGATGTGAAGACCAGGTTGTTTAGATGACAAGATGTCACATGAGCAGACTAATGACAGCTTTTAGCTTAACATTGTTAGCTTTGACAAGGCATTTTCAACTTTAAGAACACAATAATAGTGGCAGCCAACTGAAAAGAAATCATAGAACTTAAGTCCTTCGTGTTAAAAAGAAAAAGCAGCTCACCCACAATTGAAACAACAAAAATAAGTCATATGGATGCTCCCCCCACCCCCCCGGGGGTAAAAAGGGAAAATAACCAAAAGAAAAAAAAAGGAAAACAATAATTTATAAATATCCTATGGACCCTATTAATGTTGTAGGAGCTGGTGTCTAAAATCTCACATTATTTGGGAAGGAAAGAAGATGTGTCTTATAGTAAGGCTTAAACATTTTCAGGATAATAGACTTTTTACTGGAGAAGTCTAGGAAAAACAAAACTGTGTGGGTATAGGCCCATATCTACTACCCAAAGCGGACAATATGTAGACCCAGATCTCTACCTAATGAATTAGAGTCAATTCCAATGAGAAGTATGCAAATGTGAGTTAAGCCAATGTTGAGCAATGCCACACGTGACGAGAACATCATCCCTTTATAGTGAGATTTAGACATCTTTATGACAACATGCCTAGACTTGCTATCTAAAGCAGACAATATGTTCTCATGTGGATTTAGATCGCTACAAATGTAGGCATCGGTCCAATGAAAAAAAACTCCTTATATCCCCAAGAAAATGAATCCTGAGTCCAAACACAAATAACGACCAATATGATACATATCAGCTGATATGTCTTTATATTGACCAATACAATCGATATATTGATCAACACAATCCTATCAGTATACGATTTTGAGATTTTTTTTCTATCCGATACATATATATATTGTTTGACATAATATGACCGCAACCAATACTAATATTTTCATCCATGGTCTTGGCACGTTTTACAGCCTCCCCTAAATGGCTCCTAGTCAAACAAGTTCCATGTCCTCTCAAGCAACTGAGTCTTGTCCTTCAATGTGCATATTAGAGATAGCTAAATATGCTATTGGACTCATAAAATACAGATTTAAAAAGTAGCTGAACCTTAAAATGGTAACCAAAACTTCAAGGAAGCGGGGTGGAAATTTGGTAAGCAAGAAAATTACCAACTATGAAAATACAGTTCATTTCGGATATCAATAAGCTTATCTTCCTGCTTCTTTAATCCCATCTAATCATCACACGACTCCATTACTATTTCAATTTTCAATATATAGGTAATTTCATGCTCATCAAAACAGAAAAAAATAAAGATCAAACAAAGCCAACTCAAATACCCTCAATGGATTGCATATCAAATTTACCTCCTGCGAAGATGGAAGACCATGCCGCCCCGCAGCATCATCTATGGAAGGACTGAAATATGGTATATCATAAGCTGTCTGGGGAACGTATGCCTGTTAGTGAAAATAGCAACAGTTAAAGTAAAGACCACTATATTTCAAAAAGCACAGACTATTTGAGTAACATGAGAATGGAACACTGTTTCTAAATCTTGCAGAGTAACTACTCACGGAAAAAGTCGGCAATTCAGGAGGATCTTGTCTCTGTAGTGATTCTGAATCAGTGAAAGATGGACTGTTGTCATGCACTAAACCGATATCGGAATAATTTTCAATATTATAGGATGTTGCGGACACTATTTTATCAGGCAAATCTTGCTCAGATGCTGCACCCGATGAAGTACTGGAACCAGAGCTTCTCACTTGATCATTCAGCAAATTTACTTGTTTCACCGATGAAGGAAAGTTACTGCAAAATTCCAGAGAGAACTTCAGCAAACCAACAAGCATATTATCAGGTTATGTGCTTGAAAAATGTTTGGGAGACAGCTTCGATTGACGCGGCGCATATCCATCCACCTATTTGTGTGTCAGCCTGTTAGTGTGATTGGATAAATGAAATGCCACATCATTTAAGGATGTTTCCCTAACACCACTCTAGGTGCTAACTTACTAACACACATTGTTGGACCATATCAGTTATCACTTGAGGCCTCTTCCGCCATGAGAAATGTAATTTAATGGGAAGAACCAATCACAAGATTCCACATTGGGAAGTTGGAATTAGATTCTTGCAAACAGGGGATTTTCTAGGTTCTAATCCTTAAGGACCTGATTATAATAGACTCTATCAATCGAATTAAGAAATTGTTTGGATTTAAGAAAGCTCTAAGGAAATAAAAAGAAAATTTAAGGAAAATGCAATTCCATGTTTAGATTGCATGGCAAATCACAAGAAAAAAATATGATGAAAATATGTATTAGAATAATCATATTAGAGAAAAGTAATTTTCTTCTCATTTTCTTTTATTTGCATTTTTGCCTCATTATTTTCCTTTCCTTAAAATTTTCCTATAATCAAACACAAACTAAGTCAATGCTAAAAAAAAATTACTATTTGAAATGAATCAATCACCTTTGTGTTATGACAAACAACTCCAAACAAAGCCAGGTACATAATTTGAATTCCAGAAAGATGGATATGTAAGATACTGACATCACACACATAAAGTAGATCTATCAATTCTTCCACATTTCTTCTTTCTTTATTCTTTCTTTTCTTACTATTTTCAAGGTTCTTGTTTCTGTAAGTAGCATCAAAAAAAGGAGATAAAAACATAATTATTTTTAGTTGAGACAAGCAATATTGCTTATGTCCAAGTTTGAAAGCTGAAATCATGAAACCCCAATGGTAAACCACGAGCATAAGTGGCAAGCATAACAAGAAAACAAATTGACTACCCAAACCTTGCAGAAGGCTCCATTGATTCTTCAGCCCCTCCAACAGCTTGAGATCCATAGACAGAGTTCCCAGGAGTATCTGAATCCACACCAAAACTCCCAAACGTCCACAGACAGCGGCCATTCTCAGGGACTCGAATATGCTGCGCGATAATCACATTCTTAGTCTCATGGATATTCAATTGTGAGAGCTTATCTTCCAACTGAGATGCTTCTATTTCTGAGGTCTTTGAATTATCAGCAGGCGGTGGGGCAGATTTCACAGGTGTTCCAATCACTCCAGAATTTGGGCCATTGGACTTCAGACTTGTCTTTGGCTTCCACTCTCTAATAGGGAGAGCACCTGCATATAAAATGTCATAATATCTTATCATTAGTGATAGAATATAATGAATATTCTTTTATATGGGTATTTTAGTCTTTATACTAGATTGTAAACAATCTTGTGATACTCCCATGGATCCAGAATTTAAGTTATCTCAAAATGATTGAGAGGTCTTTGCTGAACCAAAAAAGTTCTAACGGCTGGTTGGTAAGCTTAATTACCTTACCGTGATTCGTCTAAAAATTGTAAGTCAATTTTTGTCTTCTCCTATTGTTTCTCATTGGGAGGTTGTAATGAATATTATGAGACATCTCAAACGAACACCAAGATGAGGCTTATTTTACAATGAGTATGGTCATATGAAGGTTGAGGGTTTTTCTGGTACTGTTTAGGTTGGGTCACCATATCATCGGAAGCCTACCACCAGCTACTGTGTTTTTTTGAAGGCAGCCTTGTGTAATGGAAGAGCAATAAAATACTATGATAGCCATGTCGGCGAAATCAAAATACTACCCTCACCATAATTGGGAGGGGAGTTTTCAAAGCTGTCATCCTTCTTTTATTCTCAAATTTTACATAAAACAAGAGTGAGGATAACAAGCAACATAAATTCACAATAATGAGCAAGGGGAGCGGCAAAACCAATTTTCCTAAACTTTCGGAGAGTTCCCATGTTCAGGCAATATTGAATAAATGATCTATCTAATCTGCCGGACAATACCCGATAAGGAATAGGTAAATTGACATGTAACTCCCAACTTTTTTCTACCTCTAGCTGTATCTGGGTTTCTGAAATATAAGGTAAGAGCATAGCTAACATTAAACTATACCTTTCTGATGAACGACAGAATGTTGATGGGATCTGCTGCCATGGTGATTGCCCAATAAGGGTCTGCTGGCAGTGGGATTGTGCATTCGAGATTCAGAAACAGTAACATGACAGAGTTGGTCATTCTTGGGAAGAGTAGCTGGCCGACAAGATTCCATGGCAGGTGAAATGCCCAAGACAGAATTTGAATTAGAAGTGCCTGGCCGAGATGACTGTTTAAAATTCTTTTCTAATGACTGCCGGCGAACACCCACTGCACCAACTGCACGCTTTATAGCTCCGATAGAAGCAGTGGATCTTGAATCAAGGTAGGGAACATGCACAGGATCTGAAGCGGATGCATAAACGCTCACTACAGAATTGCTGGATGCTACAATAGCTGTAGGTGACTCGGAATCCTTTGGCTTCATAGCTGGGACCTGCGAAACTGAGCTTCGAACAGCCGATTGTTTATCATCGAAATATTCTTTTCCATCGCCATTTGCATTGATATCTCCACGAAGTTTAGGTTGGGAGTCATTCGTCCCATTTAGAGGTGATGTATGGCATTGTTCAGATTGCCTCTGGTTGCTTGAAGCTCCCATTGCACTACAGAGGGAACAAACATGAGTATGCAAGTTTGTATGCAGTATTGACATAGACTGCATCCCATAATGGTACGATACTGTAAAGAAAATAAGTTTACAGCAAACAGGCAAAGCTTCCCAAATAATAAGTAGGAGCAATAACAGAAGAAAACTGCAGAATATGAAACGAGAAATCCAACACCTAGTTCATTCGAAATTAGATGTGGGCAAAAAACCGTTATTTCCTCATTAAATAATACATCATCAGTGTTCATATCCTCTCAAACCTTAACAGATATTAAAGTAACCAACTCCATCAACCTCTTCAACCTTTTCTACTTTTCATACTATCGACACATGAAAGCCTCGGCTCAAGCATCAGTTCACCAAAATAACCTCCACTATCTCACTTCCTGCTATTTAAAAGGTGTGCAACCCTTAAACAAAAAGGCCCTCGGAGGGCTTTCTTTATATAGAACATAAGCCCTGAAGTCAGGAAGGTAGCCCCAAATGCTGAACTCAGCAACTTGTCAGGAGTAGGTTTTCTTTCAAAACCTTTCTATATTATTAAAGAGCTAATGCAGCCCTCTCCCAGATCAGGTTTGGTATTGGGTAAAGGGGGAGCATCCCCTTCATTTACCACTATAGAAGGGGAAAGAACTTTAAGCTAAAGGGAGTTACACAGCATTACCCTAGAAGAAGATACAGAAGTGATCTGCATGGTAAATGGCAATCTATCCTCTGATATTTCTGTATGCGGCAGAATATTTCATCCCACAGACCCAAATGATGTTCATTATTTTGGGATACTCCAGATGACAATCTTATTCTATATATTTTGGCCAATCAAAGGTGAGAGAAATAAGAGCTAAAATAGAAAAAAACCTCATCCAGAAAAAGTAAGACTCTAGGACCCTTCATTTTCCAGAAACAGGAGTAAAAATATCACCAAATTTGTCTCCCTTAAAAAAATCCTTTCAAGAGAGGTCATTCACCAAGAACATAGCTCAGGGCTTTGAAACTAACACTTGCATCTGAAACATATAAGATGATGCTCACTATTTTAATAACAATACCAACAATCTAGAGGAGTTTTCTTGAAAAAATTTAGTGCCCATAAAATTGACTCTCCATGATCATTGTTTGGCTGAGTAACATGTTTTCATAGTGCACACTTTTCGAATTATGAAGCATGGCTAAATGATCTTACTCACGCTGAGCCTAGTGACAAGTAGTTTGAACAATAGTGTGACAAGAAATAGTTAAACATGATAGAGAAGCAAGTTTCCAAAGAATGCAGATAGCTATGTTTTTTGTTAAAATAAGGCAAGCAACTAAAATTAACTAGTGAAATACATATTCTAATTGCATAAATATTTGTTCAAATAAATGATCTTTCCTAGTTCATTCCATTATGATAAAGTTGCTCAGGCATTGGCCTAGTTCAAAGGTGTAGAATCTATATTAGATCAACATTTAGCCAGGCTACTGAAACTTGAATTCTCTTTCTCAGGAAGCCAATCACATCCATGTTGTCATTATATATCACCCAATTTCTAAAAGTTGGGAAGATCGTGAGACACCACTCCCTCATAAACTATCTTTAACAAAAATCCTTTTCTTTGGTCAACTTTACCCAAATTTCACCAAAGAAGCAACCCCATTTTTCACTTTAAATTGGGAAATTGGACTTTTCCCGGCTGTCACTGTTTGGCATCAAAACAAAGGGACCGCATTATGATGGTTGGAGAATGCCAATGACTGTTGGCGAACCACTAGAACCTTTTGGGAGTGGATGTTCACTCTTTTTTTTTTTCCCTTTTTCTTTCCATAATCCTTCCTATATTCCCGCTTAACCTCACCCAAACACCCACACACACTTGCACACTTCTCGCCTTGTACCCGATGGGTTCTTAACCAAATCATCTTAGTTCTTCGAAGCTTCATGAAAATAATAGCATTAACAAAAATGGCTCTATTCACTAATTTCTATCTTTCATACATCACATTCTCTTGTATCATTCTACTGCACCATGGCAAGAACCCTAACCATGTTTCTTTTCTGGATATAATTAGGATTCTAGCCAAGTAAATCAAATTCAACTTAATTTTTGACAATTGGGACTCTCAACAGGTGAAAAAATCAGTCCTCATTCTCTATTTCAGTTGACAAGCTCCTGAACACCTCCAGAAAGTCAAGGATGACAGATAATTCAATGAACAAATTATACATACAGAAATGGCATATTATTAGAGGAACTAAGATTGAATAAACTCAAGAAAGAACCATGTTTACCAAGGGAATAATAAAGAATAAAGGGTGGAAAGATGAAAGAGAAAGCATTTAGTCAAAGACATGCCTCCACGCTGTTATTGAAGATATTAATTGCCATCACTGAAGGTATTCATTGCTGTTATCCAATCAAATCAAGCAAATATGTCTTCCAAATATATATCATTTCCTAATTTAACATATTCTTGTCTTTATTGTATAGTTTCATACGTATTGAAAGGGAAGGGTACTTACCTTCATAGAAAAATGTAATTGCTGAATTAGGGGATGTAATTAGGAAGAAACCCTTGATTGATGGCATCGAAACCAAGGTTGACATGATATCAAAGCCACACTTCTAAACCTATGCTTCATTCGTACCAGTGTTTCCTCAGTGATTTAAGCATGGTCTAAATAAGTTTCTAGGGTTTAGTAGATCATACTGAATTATTCGGTTGTGGAGCATCTTGTTCAAGTCTCTAGGCTTGAGAGTAGAGCAATTTCTCCGAGCAAAACATTCTTATGGAAGAATTGTGCACTTTATTTACCATAGGCAAGATCATGTATGGAGATCTAGGGTTATCTCTCTTTCTCAAAGCTTCATTTGATCGTATGTGAAGACATTTTTGGCTCATTATCTCTCTCAAAGTTTCCTCTCCATCACTCTCCTCCAAAGACATTTTGGTTTAAAAGATTTTTAAGGAAGCATTTTTGTGGCAATTATCAATTTAAAAGGGTACCATATCTTGCAAAATAACAAGCAAATATTTTATTACTCAGTTTAATGCAAAAAACTATTTGGCCTATGAATTTTAATTTAAAATGTTTGTTAAAAGTAACGAGTTACGGGTACATCTAGATGGAACAAATAAAGCCCCTACTAATCCAAAAGAATTCCAGTCCTGGGAAAGCAAGGATGCTCGGATTATTTGCTAGCTACTAAGCTCAATTGAACCACATATGGCCAACAACCTTTACTCATTCTCCACTACAAAAGAGATGTGCTAGTACCTACGGAGAGTCCATTATCAGGATAATTTAGTCCAAAAGCATCAACTGGAGTTAACACATTGTCAACTATCGACAAAGAAAACTGCTCATTGAACAGTTCGACTCAGGTTTTATAAATCCATGGAGTGATTGTTCTGAGTCAACGCATTCTAACGTTCACGAAGAGGCTTTAGGGCTACAAGGGAGAAACATTCTCAGGGCGGACTAGATCATTTTCTAATGAAGTTGAGACCTAAATTTTAAAGTGCACGGGTTGGATTGATTACACAACAACCCATTCCAACCCTGGACATATGCTTAGGGAACTCTTACAGGAATAACAAAATCTCGCTTGCCAGCATAACATCACTCAAGACATTGTGAATCTAGAAATAATCAGTGTTGCCTGCTCAGTTCAAGGGAAAGGACAGTCCAAATCTCCACCATAATGTTACAGTTGCAAAGAATTTGAACACATTGCCAAATATTGTAGCAAGAAGTTCTGTAATTATTGTAAGAAGGACACATTATAAAGAGTATTGGGCGCATCCACAAAATCAGTAGAATCTAGTTTTTCATACTACTATCAGTCTAGTGTTGTAACAGTTTCTGCCACCTAACTGTCGTCCCAGGCCCTTCCTCTACAATCACTGCTGATCAAGTTCAACAGATGATCATTTTCACACTGCCTACCCTGGGTCTCCAAGGTATGAATAAGCATAATACTTCTACTTTGTTGATTGACTCTGTTACTTTCAATCATATGATTGGTAGCTTGAAAGTCTTACATGATGTTCAAAAGTTCGATGGCGAGCAGTATATACAAATAGCTGATGGCAATATTCTACCTATTACTGCAATTGGAGACCATGGGAATTCACCTACCAATGTTTTTATCTCTTCAAACTTATCTGCAAGTTTAATTTCAGTTGGACAATTAGTAGACCAACAATGTGTTGTTCAATTTGATCAAAATGGTTGTTGTGTGTAGAATCAAGTATTACTACAGGTAGTCACGTTCCCCGATCCCAAAATCTAATTTATTAATTCATTGATCCATAATTAGATTAATTAAAATTTTTATCCTTAAAACTCAAAAATTCAATTGTTTATTTCATTGACTTAAAAGCCTAAAACAAACACTGAGACACGACCTGCAAATCAAATACCATTAAACGGTCCAAAATAATATATAATTAAACCACAAAACCCAAATGCCATACCAAAAAATGATTACGAATATCGACAATTATTTGACCTGTAAAAAAAACACCTTAACAAATATCAAAGCATCAAACCAATAAATTGTATTCAAAATTACCGTTTAACTATGACAATTCCATCTTCATCATCATCGGCCCAATACAACATAAGCTGAAATAACTGAAAACTAAAGAAATTAACATCTTGAACCATTAAATTACAATAAAAAAAATTAAATTACTCTATCAACCTAAAAGCTAACTTATGACTAGCTATTCTCTCGATCCTAATCTCCTGTAAGTAAATATGAGCCCGCTAATCTAAATTGTTAGCAAAACAAAGGCAAGAATAAGCCTAACGGTCAGCAAGTCATTTATATTTTCATAAGTTGATATATATCAACAAAACATATTGGAATTTTGCCATGATCGAAAGCCTGAATGCCAACAATATTATTTTTCGATAAATCATGCGAAAACCAAATATTAACAATCAATTATGCCAAAATTTATATATTCATGATCAAACATATCAAAACTACGCAAATATATAAATTATTCTAATATATAAAAAGACTAAAGATCGATGATAGCCTCACCAACAAAAGGCGAATATCGAAATCCATGCTATAATTGTTTCCATACATCCAAAAGCCATAGCCATTATTAGCAACCCATTGGTGGGCTAACTGCATAAAATCCTATAATTGGGACCGAACACTGCTTTTCTGGCCCGCAGATGATAGGTTCAACATTCGATTTACTAATAATATACTAAGGCATATCCAATATATATTTCGGACTTTATCAAGATACTTGGTCAAATTGAAAACTTTATTCACATACGAGCATTTCTTAGTTTTTCTTATACCGGAGAAAATTTTTTCTTTATCAAAATTTATATAGAGTTTTTTCATCATATTTCTTTCAAATATATGACATGTAAAAATTATATTGCAAAACTGTAGGAAATTAACACAATTTATTTAATTTTTCAACACTTTCTTACAAATAAACGTGCTAAATTATTAAAGCTAAGATTTTAAAAATTGAATGTGATTTCTCTTAATTATAAACATGCATAAATAATTATGTAACAATTTAACACATGCAGAAATATATTTTAGATTAAAAGATATGTAGGAGTATTAAACAGAATTTAAAGGCATGCAAAAACAATATTGTAGAAATTCAATATTTGAACATGATTTACATGAATTTAAAACATATATTTCATAAAAGCTCATGAAATGGTAGTGAAATCATATGTATATAAAGTATAATCACTTTAAATATAAAAATAGTATATGTATGAGCATTTGAAACAAAAAATTCTCAAAAAGATCAGAAATGAATAGTAATAAATGAAAAAAGGGCTTGAATACAGTTGCCTTTACTTAATTTTACCAAAAGATCTCTTGATTTCACATTAATTTCTTCTTCTCTTTCTTTCTCTTCCTTCTTCTCTCTCTTTTCCTGTTGTCTTTCTCTCTTCTCTCAAAAGTTCAGCAAAAATGGATTGAAATCAACCACGGCGCCTATTCATAGAAAATTGGCGCACGAGCGTTATTTAGACACGGATCAGGCGCTGAGGTATAACCGCAACACACAAGCATCACATTAGGTGTCAACATACGCATGAGCACCTTAAAGGCACATATCAGGCACACGAATATTGCCTCAGACATGAACAAGCATAGAGACAAGTGTCCATCAAACGTTGATCTTGATTCCAAGTAATCCAATTTTTTTTCAAATTTTTATTAGACAATTATTTTCCAAATTGAATCAAAATTATATCAATGATGTCATAAATCATAAATGAAAACCGGACATTACATAGATAATCGCAAAGAGGCCTAAAGCAAGGCGTTTATTTCCTCTGCAATTTCTATTCCTCATCCTATCTACGTCGTCGTTCTATTGTTTATTAATAATAGCTGTCTCATCTCATGTAAAGTGTTATTTGAATAATATTAATAATATTTTGTATTCTAAACTATTGCTTCATTGCCATGCTTGTAAAACCGGTCAAAGCAAAATTTTACCATTTTCCACACACTTTTACAGTGCCTTTACATGTTTTGAAATTATACATACCAATCATATATCAAATATTATAGTAGAGTCACCTAAATCTACTTTTTTAGATCCAGAACTAAAGTATTCTCTCTCTCCCAGGTTTCATTGAATATGTTGACACTCAATTCTTTGCACATATTAAAATTCTTCTTTACAATTCAGGATGTGGATATATGTCTCAAGTGTTTCACTATTTTCAACAAAAAAAGGCATTCTATCTCAACAATCTTGTCCATATACCAGTCAACAAAATAGTGAGTGAAATGTAAAAATCATCTTTTGAATGTTGTTCATACATTCCCAATTGAATCATCTATCCTACCTTGCTTTTGGGTGGAAACCTTGTTCACAATAGTGTATCTGATGAATCAACTTTGACAACCATGCTTCTTGACTCTCACTATTATTGTTTGTTTGGTATTCCTCCACACTCAGACTCTTTACATAATTTTGGTTGTCTGCTGTTTACTTACCTTTTAATGAACGACACAAGCTTACGGCCTAGTCTATACAAAGTGCATATTTGGGTACATTAATGCTATGATGCGAACGAAAACAAACTCTGGATCTCCAAATATAGTCTTCTTTGAAAACCAATAATTCTTTCTGCCGAAGTGAAATCATACCCCTTCATCATACTTCGTTTAACACCCAGAAGGATAAGTTTACTGATTTTCAGCTAGGTCTAGTGTATCAAAGACGTCGACTGCTACCCCTTCCCACTCCTAAATCGCCACCTAATCCAGCATCACGTGTACCTCGTCGGTGTATTTGAGTTTCATGACCTCCTGAGGTATGGCTTCTCTCATCCTACTCTTCAAGCAAGTCTTGATGCTTCTGTACCTAAAACTTACTTTCAAGCATCTACTCATGAGTGTCGGCAGCTAGCTATAAGAGATGAAGTTAATGCCTTACAAGAAAACAACACTTTGGATATTGTTTCTTGTCCTCCTAGGGTTAATCCGATTGGATGCAAATGGTATATATCATTAAGCATTATGCCAATGGCTCAATCAACATGCATAAAGCTCGTCTAGTGGCACCTAGAAATCAACAAAAACATGGGATTGATGGCACTTGAAAATCAATAGGAACACAAGATTTATTATGAGGAAACATTTGCTCCTATGGCAAAGAGGACAATAGTTCGTACAGTTATTATTACCACCTCGAAAAGTTGGCAACTCAGCCAAATAGATGTCAACAAAGCGTTTTTTAATGGTGATATTAAGGAAGAAATTTTTACAAGTAGTCCTGGCGTGTTTTCTAATACTACTACAGATGTTTGTCGCCTCAAGCGATCTCTGTATTGTTTGAAGCAGGTGCCACGGACTTGATTTAAGAAATTTTGTACAACACTTTTGGGTTTCCATTTTACACAATGCCAGCATGACATCTCTTTTCTTTTGACTAGCTGCCACTAGAATTGTTATTCTCGTGTATGTCGATAATATTATTATTACAAGATCTGATCCGCAATTAATTACTCAGCTTCAGCTATATCTCCGATTTTCATTTCATATGAAAGGTCTTTGTCTCCTACATTATTTTCTCAGACTTCAGAAGCAATTGTGTGAGCTTAATGCTTCACTACATCCCACACCTCTTCATGCAAATAATACAAGTGCCATTCAAATCGGTACCAATTCAGTATTCTATGAATGAACTAAGAATATTGTGGTAAATTGTCACTACATCAATGAAGCTTTTGTTCATAGTCTGATAACACTTTCCCACCTTTTCATTTGAACACCAACCTATGGATATTTTTACAAAGGTATTGTCTTGTCACCGGCATCAATTCATGTTTAACAAATTGATACTTCTAAATAGTCTAGCATCAATTTAAAGCGATGCTACTAAAGATATTCATTGTCATTATATTGTTGTTATGCAATCAAATCAAGCATGTCTTCCTAATATATATCATTTCCTAGTTTAGCATATTCTTGAAATTACCGTATAATTTCATATGTATAGAAAGAAAATGATACCTTGATAGAAGGATGTAATTACTGAACTAGGAAATTTAATTAGGAGTCCCTTCTGTTATTTAAATGAAAAGAAACCCTCGATGGAGGGCATTTAGACCAAAGTTGACACGGGCAACACATAGATGCCTAGGCTCTTGCAACCTCAGGCACTGACCTAAAATCACTGTAAAGACAATATTATTAGCCACTTGCAGCTTTTCTTCCTCTCTCCACTGGGCGTCAACTCCACCTTCAGGTAATTCTCCTCGTTTCTTTCAATCTCTCTTCCCTTCTCACTTTTTCCCCAGCTTTCTCTCTTGTAGTTCACTCCTTTATTCTCCCTCTGTCACCACTCATTCTCTCAATCTCTCTCAACCTGAATCTTTTGCTTTCTATGCCTCATTCAGCTGAGATTCTGCTGCCCTGTATTTTTTTCCTGATGCTTGCCGCAACTTTCTCCAGACTGCTTACACTCTCTTTCTATCTCTAAATACAAGTCAACCACTCTTTTCTCTTATTTATTCTGCTCCGTAGATTCCTCTTATTCTGCTGCTCTGTCATGCTTGTCATCGTGTTTTTTTATCTGTTATTTCTGCAAGCATATCTCATCCTCCTCGTGTGTTTGTGTGAAACTAAGTTATCTTAGACTGACCATTGAATTTTTTATTTTTTAATTTTTTTTACTTAGGGACAGCATGTTTGTATCTCAAAATTTCAGTGAATAACTATTTTATCCACCGTTGAAAAAAACAAAAGTGCTCCTTGCCTTGGACTTGCACCATGCGCTTTGGTGAACCTTGGACATTTGACTACAGTAGAGAAAATGGAGGAAGCGGCAAAGGATAAAAACCACATAAAACTGCACTATAATCTCAACTAACAACCAGAATGATTCAAAAAATGACATTGAAATACTTCACATCTGTGTCTACTATGTGGCTATGAAAAGAAAATTAACCCATTAAAATCTGAAAGGAGAAAAAATACCAAGACCGAAGAAAAGGAGAATTCTTAAGTCAAGACATTGAACATCCCAATTACGTACCACAATTAAAATGGAAAAATAAATACCTCTTCTCAGTAATATCTGCAATCTGCAGATCAAAGGTAGATGCTCCTTGAACAGAAGCAAGCTTTGTTTCTTTATCTGTGTTTTGATTAACTCTGTTGTCCCTAACAACACGGAACTCCCGGCTAATTCCTGCATCTAGTTGCACCATTTTCTTCATTAATTATCGTGACTATGACAATGCTTTTCTATAAGGTAATGTATAGGAATCAAATCACACATTTATCAACTAAACAAAAGATACAAGCAGACAGAGGTCTAAATCTAAGGTAGATGGTGAAACCATTTACATCCACTTAATGATTGTTTATTCATTGGCATGCAACATTGACAAAGATTTTGGTCAGCCAAAGTCAGAAACCATGATTCGTAATTCAGTCAGATAAACACATCATTAGCGCACAAAATTCAGCAGCTACTGTCTGCCAAGGACAGAAAACTGGTGACAACATTTTTTTTGTAACAATATTCTGCTCCTTTTCCTTTTCAAACTATGATAACCTATTTGTGTGACCTCAGTAGTGTAAGAGACTCACTGCTTAGGAATATAACCCACTGAAATGCAAATAGCAAAAAGCAAACAATTCCATCCTTTCTGCAGGATGTTCAAACCAGGAATATTGAAGGGCCATTCTAGGTATCATTATAGCCACGCCATCAAAATCCCAACTATGATTACTAACTCATCATACAACATGCATTTGCATGCGTGGGGCATTACGAAAGAAAACAGACTTGGCTTCTAGAAAGGCCATTTACCATTAACAATTCAATAAACCACAGAAACTATGACTTCTGGAGTACCCCAAAAAAACAATAATACTATTCATCTTCATTTCTTTGAGGGCAAACAACATAATATTAAACAAAAGCACTGTTTTTAATAAACCCATAAAATTCAAATATACTGGGTCATTGCAGTGTCACATTCAGGAGTTTACCGGTTCTTGCATAATCAGCCCTTCGAACATTACGAGCACTACGATCAAACGCGAAGAATCTTGCCGGTCGATCAAAATGCTCAGTTCTTTCTCTTGACCAAGAGGAACCTCGGAAACCAGCATCCTGAGACATAGATAATAGATTAACCAAGCTGTCTCGGATTAGTAATGTTGAATATTAGCATCATCATAAAATCACATACCAAAAGTCAATACGAAGAACTCTTAATAATTACTTGAAAAGACGCTTATACATTTGTTTTCCCATTTAACAAAACTATGCAGCAATACAATCGCTAATGTAATTACTTCAGCACATCAGTATGGCAATGCAAGTATCAGCCTATCATGGAACATTTCTACTTCCAGGAACGTAGCAACCTGAAAAGTAGCGTATCATCATACAATATTACGAGGAACAACATCCCCAAAAGATATCCCCATTCTGCATAATTGAAAGAATTCTACATCTATTAAACCCAACTAATTTTACCATGGTCTCAACTGATTTTAAATAAAAGTTCAATTTAATCACACAAATTTCAAGCATATTAATATAAAAACAAGCAACAGAATGAGACTTGATTGGAAAGAGTCCCTGAAATGATTACGACAAAGTTACCCAGAGAATGAACTCCAGGAAGGCAGGGTAGAAACTAAAATGATAAAATAGACTAAAGAATCAAAATGAGTGAACCCATCAATAAAAACAAAAAAAATCTTCTTCCCTGTTTTTTGTTACAGCTCAACAATCAAATCTGGATTCTCAGATTTTTCAAATAAAACATCAATCAGAATTTCAGCATACCTGAGTGTGGTCCATCAGTCATTCCATTAATAAATTTAAGTGAAACAAACATACATCAAGTCAAATCAATATAGATTGCAGGATTAACTTATGACTCTCCACCATAATATGGAAAAATGCAATTGTACATCAACAGCAGAAGTTTCTATGATGGATGTAGGTCAGATATTTTAGATCCAGAGATTAGGAGTTTCAATCAACTTAATGCTGCATAAAAGGAGAAATATGAAATGTGATGGATGTTTATATATTTACAAAAATTCAACACCCCCAAATCAGGCAAAAGTGCAGAAAGCAAGCCACTAATCAAAAGAAGGATAAGAATCAATAAAAAACCAATAATCAACCTGTGCGTGGTTATCCAGCAGTTAATTTAATAACTCATAGCAGTTTACTGGTGATTCATATAAAATGGAAATGTAACAGCGGTAAAAAAAATTACCTCCATTTTCTTATCCCTTTTCCTCTTCACTTCATGGAAGGGGTCTGGAAAATGCCCAAAAAATGAGAATAAATGAAAGGCATTAGTGATAGTTTATATATAGACCATACGCATGCATGCCAATCAATGGTTTATTAACCATGTTCACGGAAGGGATTCAAATATGACAACTTGCTCCTAAAAACCAACAAAATAAAACGAAAGGAAAAAAAATATTCAAGCCTAACTCATGTAAGACATTCTTGATCACTTTTTTTTTTCTGTTTTTGGTATTTAAACGTCATCAGACTTGAGTTGTCCTAGAAAAAGGGCTATAAATAATAGTTTTAGGGCTGATGATTGACCACAATCATAATTATTTGATCTTGTTTTCGATTTGAATCATGTCATCCAATATCTAGATGGATGATTCAAAGCCTGGGCCCTAATGTAAATTAGAAAAAGTATAGTAATAAATTATGGGGTATATAAAGTTGTCGTATGTCATTTTAACAACATTCTAATCTTTGGGTGAAGTTACATTCTGTTCAACAACATTTAAATATTTGGGTCAAATCAAACTAAATGAAAAACTATAGTAGTAACCCATATGAAATATAACTTTTCAATGTGTCTTCTAGCTCGCCTTTTTATACAAGTAGAAAGTAGTAGACTCATATTTGAACGCACGGTGTTCTCTGAATCGACAATTTTTTTCGAGCTTTTAACCTTTGGAGACTATTTTCCATCTTTTAAACAAACGAACACGTTTTCCAGTTTATGAGTGAAATTTGAAACTATAGATAAAAGCTGAAAAACGAAAACATAAAACATTTTCCCACAACCAACAGACCCTCATTTCACACATGAATCCTTCTCTATACTCCCATGTTCTTAAAGCAACAAAATGGTAGAGAGAATTGTATAGTAGAACAAGTACGGCAGTTCATTCAAGAAACCAAAAATATTAATCCAGTAGCATACAAGACTAAAATTAGTATCTATCCATCAGTTTCATTGCATTTCAAGTTCCTTATTACCACTGTGTCAACTACCTACTCAATCCAAACAAAATCCACCATTGTCTATTTCCATCAACCCCCACGCTTTCCAACCCATGCCTGAACTCATAAGCATGAAAAACCCCAGTTATTCACAGCTGCTACGAGGCAGTAAAAAACAACAGAACAGGAGTAGAAAGAAATTAGGGAAAATGCAATACCTTGGTTCAGGAGTTTCTGAGCCGCCTCGTTGGGGTCCATGTTACTTTCCTTAAGAGCGATATAAATTTCAGTGTCCGAGTGATTCTTCACAATCTCTTTGATCGATTGAATTGTTTTCTGAACGCCAACGGAGATAGTTTGCGTTCCACCATCAGCTTTCAAAACAGTCACCATCTCTGATTAACACGTCAAAAACCCGCAAAGCTGAAACTTACGCTAATCTTCCAGCTTAAACATTTACAAAACAAATTTGAAAATTCAGCTCAGAATACTCAATACCTATAAATAAGAACCGATGATTCTAGGGTTTCGCATTCGATCAGAGGAGCAGAAAGCGGCAGGTTCGGAGAGAGTTGGGTGAAGATGCAGAGAGCGATGAAGGCGGAAACCGAGGGTTTTGAAATCGTATTTACCCTCTCGGAGAGGCTCGATTGTGGCCAGCTCTTTTGAAAATACCCAATTAACGTCTTTGGAATTTGGATGGGATTATTTGTTTCTTTTTTGCCCTTATATCTTGCCTTATTTACTATCGATTATGCCCCTCTGCGCATTTTCCAAATCGGTGGACTTGCGAATTTGGAAAGTTTATATTTTCCTGTCCCGGCAAATCTCACCCGTCCACCTAATTTTTTTAATTTTTTTAAAAATGCAATTTATATTCGTCAAATTCATAAATTTTAAATTTATAATTATAGATAATAAATTATAAAAAGTCA
>JAODPA010081934.1:0-26190 GCA_025585075.1 Nepenthes mirabilis | reverse complement strand
GAATATATATTATTTGTGATTCAATAATTGTAGTTTAATTAGTTACTTATTGAACAAAAATCTTAAACTCATGTAACATTGAAGCTAATCTTAATGAATACAGACTTGGTCGAGTTTAGCATGGACTGGGGTCTTTCACGTTGCAATGGAGGAATCAACCAATGGGGGGTCTTTCAGTGGAGCCTTGATAATTGACTTTCAAGCGTTTACGCTCCTTCTCCCCACATTCATTTTCGAAATTTAGTTAAACAAAGCCAGATTTGAATTTACTTCTCTGAATTTGAGTATTTTACAGAAAAATTCAAAATGCTAGAGCAAGCAGACGTGGGCACATCCCTTGCGCGGAGCTACGTGTTTGACTTTTCATTTCCGGAGTAAAAGAGCAGACATCACCAACCTTGAACAGGCCACCGCCGATTCGGATCCGGCAACCAGCTCGACGTTTTCCATTTCTTCTTCATCTTCACCTTCCTCGGCTTCTCCGTCGCACTCACTTCGCCGGCGGTGGCGGCCGATTTTCCAAAGAGGACTCTCGCTATGAGTTCCCGAGCATTAATACTCTTCTTCTTCCTCGTCTCAATTTCGCTCAACGGAGACTTGTCGCTTAATCTCATAGATTGGGAGAGCCTCTCGTAGCCTCTGAATCGCGCGAATCCGGAAGGCATCGAATCGGAAAATAGTGCGCAGCTTCTGGATCGTCCCAGCACGAATGGAGAATATTTTCGAGGCCTGAAATTGAAGCTTCCGCCATAGTTCGCCGCCATTTGAGAAAATTAGAATGGCCCGGGTCTTACTCTCTCCGCCTTTTATTCACCTCCGCGTTTTCTTGCAATTCTATAATAAGCCTTTTTGCTAGTTTTTCATATTTGTTGGGTCCCATATCCTGGCCCATGAAATATGTCTAAGCCCACGAAGCAGGCCGCGGCCCACAAGAGATCCAAAAGCCCGCACGAGACAGTCGGCCCAGCCCAAGGAACGAAAGGCGCGAACCCACGCCGGCGGAAGACAACGGAAACCTGCAGTGCATTAAATGCGTCGCCAGAAACAGGCGGAAAAGGCGGAAAGGCTAGCCAATAGAGGAGTGGCTGGCGCGGCGCCAAAGGCACCCGCTGCCGTCTGCAGGTGGCCAACGAATCCCCACTCAGAGAAAAATCTGGCGTGGTCAACAACGCTCAGCAGCGTGCCCGTCACGGCAAAATGACAATCGGCGTGACCGGCGGTCCACGACAGTGACCAGCGGCGCGATGGTCCAAGCAACGGGCGTTTTGGCGCCCAGGAATCCAACTGGGAGAGGCGTATAAGAGCCCTCGCACCCCACGAGAAAGGATTTCCGCTCCTTCAATATCTTCATCTGCTGCCCCCTTTTGAATTAAGAATTCAAAGGCTAATCATACCCTACTACTCCCCTCTTCTCTAATCGATAACACGAGACCGACGAGTCGGAGCTGAGCACCATCTCACTTCCGTTGGCGATAGCTAACTCGCTCTCCTTCCCAACATCTTCTGAGATCACGGAAAAGTTAGCCACCCGTTGCGGTGTATCAAGGAAGCCAAGCCTTCCGTTACCTGCTCACTGTATTCTCCACATCACCGTATAAACATCTCTTATGCTTTCACAGCTTTCCTCCGCGCACCGCCTTAGCGTGCGCCATTTCTGTTTATTGCGGGAATTTGCTGACTTGAGCGTCGGAGCGGCCTCGGTGGAAAAAATCCTGCCGGACCCTTGACCTCTTGTTTGTTGTTTGTGTTGTGCAGGTCCAGGTTCATAGAGACGGAGACTGGACCCTTCTTCCGAAGCCGTCGCACGCTAAGGAATCCGAAGGTTCTCTAATCCGTATGACAACCGTAGGCTCGAGACGCAACATTGGCACCGTCTGTGGAAAACTGACAGAAAGCCAAGTGTCTCATTCCCATCTTGTTCCCTAATCCCAGGCGATGGTGAACACCCGAGCACAAGCTAGTGTTCCGACGATGGAAGTCATCGCCCAAAGTGAAGTTCCCCCTGCCGGGAACCAGGCAAACGATAAACTGGAGCCTGACGTCCGCCGCCTGGCTGCGGGCATGAACGATATGAAGCAGGTTCTCCGCGCCATATGCGAGAACACAGGGACTGCCTGGCCTGGGACTGCTCCTCCAGCATCCCAGGCCTCCACCTCCAAGAGAGAAAGGCGTCGAGAGGCCGCTCGCAGGAGGCGACCTAACCGACTCGACCGCGCTGCAGCCCTGGCGGCCCCAAACAAAAACGGCCAGAACGAAGCGGAAAGCCATCCCGCCGACGATGACAGGGAGGATAGCCCCGAAGGGCACAACCCCCGGAACTCGCGCGGAAATGGGAGGCCAGCCGCTGTAGGCTCCAACAGCGAATGCGCCACCCAGGTGGAGAGTCGCCATCCCCGACAAGCTCGGACACACCTCCAGGGCAACACGGAGCTTCGTGACGTCCTCAATGCGCGGAGAGGCTCTACGGACCCCTCAATGGAGGAGAAAGTCAAGGTGTTGTGGGACACCCTGCATAAGGAGAAACCCACACCTTCCTCCACCGACCTCCGTAAATCGCCCTTCGCCATGGACTTGCGGACGCAGCCGTTGCCGAGCAAGTTCAAAATGCCGGTCTTGGAGGAATACAACGGAAGCAAGGACCCGATGGATCACCTCAACTGCTTCCGCACTCACCTCTCTCTACAAGGGGCAAGCGAGGCCTTGATGTGCCAGTGCTTCCCCGTCACCCTTAGGGGTGATGCGTTGCTCTGGTTCCACGGCCTCCCCCCGAATTCCATACGCTCGTTTGACGAGCTTGCTGATAGCTTCTTGAGCCAGTTCGCCTCCAGCAGAAGGGAGGAGAGACAACCCTGGCACCTGGTCCGCCTCCGCCAAAGGCCTGATGAAAGTCTGAAGCGGTTTCTGGACCGTTTCATCACTGAGGCGCGGCGGATCCCTCATCTCTCCGACGAACTGAAACTCAACGCCTTCGTCGCCACTCTGGCGGCGGGGGACTTCTTCAAACACCTGTCGCACCAGCGCCCTCAGACCTTCCGGGAGGCTGAGACCATTGCCCGGGCGTACATCACGGCCGAATAGGCCAATGAGGAGAAGCGCCCCGAGCGAGTGGACCGGCCCCCGGAAGCCGCTAGAGCATCTGGTGGAAGAAAGAGGGACAGCGACAGCCAGCGCTTCTCAAAGCGCCGAAAGCAGCAGCGGCCCCCACCGGGGCCCAAAAAAGATTACAGCAGGACCTCTCTCACCCCTCCGAATGATAGCCGCGCGAACATCCTGATGCAGATCCAGGATGAGAAGTTCTTCAAGTGGCCGAAGACACCCAAGGGTCCCAGCGGCAGTGACCAGACGAAATATTGCCAGTACCATCGCTGTCTGGGACACTCGACTGAGAACTGTCAGACCCTGCAGCAGGAAATCGAAGATCTGATCCGGCGCGGACACTTGAAGCGGTTCGTGAAGAGTTCGGGGCAGGAACCTGCTACCTCCGATGGCGAAGCCAGCGAACCTCCGAGAGCCCGCACGGCGGCCGGCGTGGTCCACATGGTCTCCTCCACTGACGCCACGAATGCCAGGCGTGGACAGCTGGAGGCAACTTCCAGCAACAAGCGGGCGAAGATAGGGGTTAGGACTGACGTCATTAGCTTTAGTAGCGACGACATGGCTCATGTAACCTCTCCCAATCCGACCCCCTTGTTGTATCAGCCCTCGTTTCAGCTGGTGGTGATGACTACCAACTGAGACGGGTCTTCATCGATAATGAAAGCTCACAAAATTTGCTGTATCTCACTGCGTTCGTTAAACTTGGCGTTCCTCGTCGTTGACAATGAGGACACACCCGCGCTCCATAACGCGAGAGTTGGCGTTCCTCGTCATTGACCTTCCATCTGTCTACAATGCCATATTAGGCAGACCTTTCCTGACCGCCTTTGAAGCTGTGACGTCCATCCCGCACCTGAAGGTAAAATTTCCTACCCCCTAGGGCGTGGGAGAAGTCCTTGGAGATCAGGAAATGGGGCGGACCTGCTAGCTGTCCCAGATCAATCCCGTGGTGCCATGCAACCCGAGCGAAGACCTTGATCTCCGCGACGAGACCTCACTGCAGCAGGCCCAGTCCGGTGAGGAAACTGAGGCGACCCGCTGAACCCATCCGATCCGGAACGGTGCGTCAACGTGGAGAGATCCCTTCAACCTACGGAGCGCGATAGGTTGATTACCTTCCTTAGGGCTAACTCCGACGTGTTCGCCTGGGTCCCCGCCGACATGCCTGGGATATCGGCCGAGGTCATAGTCCAGAAGCTAGGCCTTGACGCGAGCCGAAAGCCCGTCCGGCAGAAGCGGAGGAACCACTCCATCGAGAAGTTGGTCGCCATCAGGGAAGAAGTGAAGAGGCTCCTGGACGCTGGATTCATCAGAGAAGTCCAGTACCCGGAATGGCTATCCAATGTCGTGCTGGTGAAAAAGAGCAGCGGCAAGTGGCGGATGTGTGTCGACTTCACGGACATGAACAAGGCCTGCCCCAAAGATAGCTTTTCGCTTCCCAAGATCGACCAACTCGTGGATTCCATATCTGGGCACGAACTCCTGAGCTTTATGGACGCATACTCAGGGTACAATCAGATCCGGATGGACCCAGAAGACGAGGAGCACACCTCGTTCATGACAGATCAAGGGACGTATTGCTATAAAATGATGCCTTTTGGTCTCAAGAATGATGGCGTGACGTACCAGCGCCTTGTGAACAAAATGTTCGAAGCTCAGATCCGACGGAACGTGGAGGTGTACGTCGACAACATGCTTGTGAAAAGCAGAATCACGAGCCACCACGTCAACGACTTAGATGAGACTTTTCAGATCCTCCGACGGCACAGAATGAAGCTCAATCCTGTCAAGTGCGTGTTCGGAGTGACCTCTGGGAAGTTCCTAGGCTTCATTGTGTCCCAACGCGGCATTGAAGCCAATCCAGAAAAGATCAATGCCATACTCGACTTGAACCCTCCGAGGACAATAAAAGAAATTCAGAAGCTGACCGAGCGAATAGCCGCTCTCTCGCGGTTCTTAGCCAAGTCAGCCAAGAAATATTTGCCCTTCTTTAAGGCGCTAAGGGGCACCAAATCGCATGGGTTCATGTGGAGTGAAGAATATGACGAAGCCTTCGGGGAACTGAAGACTTACCTCTCCAGCGCGCCGCTCTTAAACTCGTCACGCGAAGGGGAGGATCTCTACCTCTACCTGACCACATCGGCAGCAGCCCTCAGCTCTGTGCTAGTTGCGGAGCACGAGGGCAGGCAACAGCCGGTGTATTACGTGAGCCGGGTGCTGACTGACGTAGAAGCCCGCTATCCACACGCTGAAAAGGTGGCGCTCGCGCTTGTCTATGCGGCGCGGAAGCTGCGGCCGTATTTCCAGTCTCACCGGATCGTAGTACTGACGGATCAGCCGCTGAAGTCGATCTTGCAAAAACCAGAGAGGTCCGGCCGACTGGTTAAATGGGCTGTCGAGCTAGGGGAATTCGACCTAGAGTTTCGGCCCCGGCCAGCCGTGAAAGGACAGGCTCTGGCGGACTTTATCGTCGAAGCAGCGACGCCAGCACAGGAAGAGGACAACAATCCAGGAAGTACGGAGGGCGATGACCCACCTGCGTGGACTTTGAACGTGGACGGATCATCTACCCAGGCAGGTAGTGGGGCTGGTGTCGTGCTAAGGACGCCCGAGGGCATGGAGATCGTATACTCCGTTACTCCGGCTTTCCCAGCCACGAACAATATTACGGAGTATGAGGCCCTTCTCGAGGGCATACGACTGGCGAACGAGTGTTCCGTGCGGTCGTTGGTTGTGCGTAGTGACTCTGAACTCGTAGTTAATCAGGTGAAGGGGAACTTCGAAGCCTCGAGCCCATAGCTTGTGAGGTACTTGGCGAAAGTAAGGGCCCTGATCCCTGAGTTCGATCGGTTTGAGATCGAGCATATCCCGAGATCGAATAATGAACGCGCTGATTGACTGGCCCGGGATGCAGCCGCCAGAACTGTAGAGCAGTACATGAGGGAGCCAAGGAAAGTCCTGAACGCACCCAGCACCGACGCCGAAGACAAAGAAGTTCTACGGGTCAACCCGGGGAACAACTGGATGACGCCGTACGTAAGGTTTCTAACTGAGGGAACCCTACCAGACGACATCAACGAAGCCAAGCGAATCAAGAAGACGGCAGGATGGTACACGGTCCTGAATGAGAGGCTATACAGGCGAGGATACTCCACTCCTCTCCTGAAGTGCCTCACCCCAGAAGAAGCTGATTACGCGTTGGCAGAAGTGCACCTGGGGCTGTGCGGCTCGCACATCGGCGGAAAGAACCTAGCGTTCAACGTCATGCGGCAAGGGTTCTACTGGCCCACCATGAAACGAGACGCTATGGAATTGGTCCGGAAGTGTGAAAGTCGCCAGGTCCGTGGCAACATGATGCACCAGCCGCACACCGAGCTGCACTATCTCCAATCCCCATGGCCGTTCGCACAATGGGGGCTCGACATACTTGGACCCCTACCCATGGCTGCCGGACAAAGAAAATTCTTGATCGTTGGCATTGACTACTTTACGAAGTGGGTGGAAGCCGTCCCCCTCGCCAAGATCACAGAGCAAAATGCGACGGAGTTCCTCCGTCAAGGCATCGTTTGCCGCTTTGGGATCCCTGAGGTCGTGGTGACCGATAACAGAACCCAATTCACCGGCAAATGCTTCACAAAGTACTGCCGCGACCTTCGCATGGTGCACCCAATTCACACGTCCGTGGTGCACCCTCAGGCAAACGGACAGGTCGAGGTCACCAACCGCACACTGCTACACGGATTGAAGACCAGGCTGGAAAACGCAGGGGGCTCCTGGACTGAGGAGCTGCCGTCAGTGCTATGGTCGTATCGAACAACTGCGAGAGAGCCAACAAGGGAGACGTCCTTCAACCTTTGCTTTGGGGTTGAGGCTGTAGTGCCCGTGGAAATGGGGATGCCAAGCCTGCAGATCGAATGCTTCGACCCAGCCACCAACGAACAAAGGCTTCGGGAAAGTCTGGACCTGCTCTCGGAGGTTCGAGACGCCGCACGACTTTGAACCGCGGTCTACCAACAGCGAGTCGCACGGTACTATAACAAGCGAGTAAGGGCGCGTCCACTAGAAGTTGGAGATCTGATCCTCCGGAGCGTAGAGGCGGCGGGAAAGATCACGAACAGGAACAAACTCTCCCCCGGGTGGGAGGGGTCGTTCCTCGTCTCCGCAATCCTCTGGAGCAGAGCGTACAAGCTACGCGCCCAAAATGGCAAATTTGTCCCGCGGACCTGGAACGCCGCCAACTTAAGGAAATACTATCAGTAATGCAACACCGACTTAGGTAAGTCGCACACGCATGCATCATAATGAGTGCTTGGACATGAGCTTTATCTTCGGTTAGCATAATCACTCTTTCTATTATCCTGCATGTTCATTTGTGTGAGTTGATGACATGCATTGCATTCTCAAACCAAACGACCTAGACTGCCCCTAAGTCGGGAGGACAAGCGTCCGTCCGAAAAATCAGTCCTTGGCCCAGCGCCGGGCGGTCCGAAGTTGACCGTCCCAGGACCCCGTCCTCACGCCAGATGGCCTGGGGATGGCCTTACGCATTGTGGCTCCGCGCCAAAAGGCCCCAGCGGCCACCCAGAGACCAAGCCCCGTGCTAGACAGCCCGGAGGCATCCAGCAGTGGGCTGGAATAAAGGATCCAGGCGGTCCATTCAACAGGCTTCACGCCAACGACCCGTGCGGTCAAAACATCAGGCCTGGGGGCTCCCCGAGTCCCCACTCTACGGCCAACAAAACCTTAGGGGGCAAAGAGTTGCAGGCGTGCGACGACCTTCTTGAACAGAAGAGAGCACCCTCAGTCTACAATGGTCGTGGGCTAGGACCTCAACTTGGTGATTATAACGCTTTGAGCAGGGGCGACACACCTCCCGCAATCATACGCGACCGAGTCCTAGACCCAGGAGTCCGGTTACCGCGGCCTGACCGCTGCGCTGACCCGCGTTGCGACTCCAGGGGCTTGGCGACGACATCCGCTTCGCCGGATCGAGCCCCCCAAACGTGTGAGCTGTGATGACATCCTCTTACGAAGGACGAGCACCACGCAAGAAGGCGCCTGGATAGGGCCTTAGCAGCAGTGGCTCCAAAGAGCCCAACGTTCAAGCATGAAGCATGATCCAACGGACGAAAGCAAAAGGAGATAGCAAGCAACACTCTACGATAGGAAAAGCACAGATGCGAAGTATAAAAAGACGCTTCTCATTCATATGGGAAGAACAAACATGATACAAAGACAAAAGACAATCTCAAAAACCAACACCAGCGGAGACTAATCAGGAAGACTCGATGGACCCGCTTCCTCAGGGAAAGTCTTCAGGCGGGATGCCTCTTCTATTCCGGCATTCCCTGGATGAAGGACGCCCACAGGAATGTGAGGAGCCGCTAGGGAGACGATCCTGCGACACAAGCGGATGCCGTCCCAATAACGAGCATCCATCATCAGCCGCACTTCTGACGGAGAGTGCCGGCCAACCATGTCCCCGACCAGCCTGGTGACGCGGGCCTCCGAAGCGACAAGTAGAGCTTCCAGTTGCGCCACTCTCTGCCGCAGGCGCCCATTCTCCTCTCTGAGAGATGCGAACTGGGCCCTTCCACTGACGATGGCCGACTGGAAGAGCGCGGACAACGGGTCGAAAGGGTCGACCTCATCTGGAGCCTGCATAAGAAGCAATGTCAAAAGAACTCCCAAAGCATGTGACCGAAAAGGAAGGCCAGATGGAAACAGCCGTACCTGAGCAGGAGCCGCGCTCGGAGAACGCGCGAGATCGCCTGAAAGGGCCTCTCCCTGGGGCTCAGCTCCCTCGCCTGCTGGAGGAGGACTGACTGGAAGGCTGGCTGCCGTAGGAACGCTCGGAGGCTCTTGCCACGAGGACGTCCCGGCTTCCCCTTCGTCAGCCTGTACCGGATCAGCAGCGGGAGCGGCGCCGTCCTCTGTAGATGCGGCCAGGTCTTCGGGAGGCCTGTACTCCGAAATGGGCTCCACAAGAATCGCCAGCGACTCCACAGGTCCCCTAGCCTCAGATGCTGGCTCAGGCACAGTAGCAAATGGCCCCTCCGGGCCCTCAAGAACGACGACGTCGTCCGTCGCCTCTGCTGCAGAGCAGGCGGGTGGATTCCCAGTGGGTAGAGACTCCACCTCGCAGACCTCGCGAGCGGCTAGTCCCGCGATCGAAGTCGACGAAGGTTCGGCGGTTTCCCCCTGGTGACCCGCGCTCGCAGGTCTCTTCGGAGCCGGACTTCTCACCACGACGGAGGGGCCGGCGATTCGTCTCCTGGACCTCCTTGAAGGAGTCCCTTCGGCTTCCCTTAGCCTCTTAAGGGCAGCCCCGTCCTCGTCATCGCTGGAGGTCGACTGCAGCAACGAGCAGCTTCCCTCTTCGATCTCCTTAGACGGTGGGGGAGCGACCTTATCTCCAGGACCTTCCTTACCTGGGCCAGCAATCGCCCAGCCGGCAGGTGGCCCCCATCTACTGGCCTCGAATGTGACGGAGGTAAGGTAGTAGCCCTGAATCGAGAAATTATCCTCTTCAGACTTGATCGTAGCCATCAGCTTCTCTGACTCTATGATGTCCTCGGGGGTTGGCTTCTCTTGGAAATACTCTGAGATCGGGCCCCACACCCTCGGAAGCTCAGAGTCAGGGGGCTCCTGCAAGAAGAAGAAGCGCTCCTTCCAGCCCTTCACTGAGTCGGGGTTGGTGCCACGGAAGCGAAACCCCGCCTTGGGGGACATTGACACCCAATCCTCCGACTCCGTGAACCGGAAGATTATCTTCGCTGCCTTAGCGTTAAAGGTGCAGCCGTGAATAAGCGCGAAAACGCACAAGGACACTAGATAGCGCAAGGCGTTTGGATGCAGCCTTGCCACCGGGACTCCCAGAGTGTCTACCACCGCGTACAATGTGCAGCTCGATGGATAACGAAGCCCCCCATCAGGTGGTGCTCGTACACTGTAATGAAGCCCGCTGGGGGGGGCGTCGACTCTGTCCAGCACGTCGGGAGCACGAAAACTCCAATCGCGGGGAAGACCATAATCGACTATGAGGCCAGCAATGCTCCCAGCGGTCAGGACGGACTTGGTGTTGCGAACACCATGGCGGGCAGCTCTCGGAGCGCGGGAAGAAAAAGAGCTTTCTCTCTTTACTGCCATTTCTCCCTCAGAAGATACAAGTGTGTTATAATGAAAGTTCCAGTAGAAAGGAGAAGACAAACCCTGACTGGTTTAAGTAAGCAACGCCAAGCCAAAAGGCGGGAAACCAAAACGGCACCGCCACCGGTGATTGGGACACGTGGAGGCTTCAAGGCGCACCACAGGATCTCAATCGTTCGCAATGATGGCTAGACGCCAGGCTAACAGGCGCGTCCCTTCAGCCGCCTGGCTAGGGTCCATGCTGGTGCCGCCGCATTAAATGAGGGCTCACGATAGCAGAGCCCCTGAAAATGCACACGAAGACAAGACGAAAATTGAAGGCAAAAAGAGGCTACTTCTTTTATTAATCAATACTTTTTTACAAAATAGAAGATCTACAACAATAAGGCTGCGAGAAAGACGAAAGAAGACTACGGTGCGAAGCCCCGTATGCTCCCCTGTCGTGCCCCAGATGAGCTCGACGAACGTGATCTGCATCAGATCCCGATGGCAGAAGCAGTTGGTATTTCACCGAGCGCACTGGTTTGGAGACGAAGAGCATCCCCTGGTGGAGGTTTAAAGGGTCCAATCCACCAGGGTCCGGGAAGGTTGGGCAAGAAACCCCACTTCCGCGGAGGGCTACTGACCGCGTGGTCCTTCCGTGGTTAGCGCCCTGGCGTGACCCGCGGGGTGATCCCCTGCGAAAGCCTTCACCTAACAGGCAAAGGTACTCGCGGGGGTCCTCCAAGGATCCGCTCGAGCCAGCCAGGCCACAACTCAGAAGGGAGCGCATGGCGACAGCAGAATGGCCGAGCCACCCTCATTAGCAAAGAAGGCGAACTGCAGTCAAGGGTTACGATAGTCTTCGACAAGGGCCTCAAGCATTCGGCTGATCAATCCAATTCCCTCTCGAGGACCCGCTAAAGGCGGGGAATGCCAGGATCTCCACATCGTCACTTTGATGGTTGCCAAGGGATGAGCTCAACTTGCTTGGGTGCCATCCTATTTAAGGGCGAAACGCCAGCTACCCTCTTGCCTAACGAGACACGGTACCTAGCAAACGTCTTTTGGGCAATAGGGGAGACCGCTGGTCAAACGTGACCCAAGGCACGTGAATCCCGCCTGGCGAAGCGACGGGTCATGGCAGCGCCTAAAATGCCTGCCCGAGCTCCTGGGGAAAGCGCGAGCTCAGGAAACAACAAAAGATGACACGGCACGAGGAAGGATGCGAGGCTACGGAAACGGACCCAAGGGACATGCCAGGCCCGACCACTAGCCAGCCCAGGCATGGGGGGCTAGTGTTGGGTCCCATATCCTGGCCCATGAAACATGTCCAAGCCCACGAAGCAGGCCGCGGCCCATAAGAGATCCAAAAGCCCGCGCGAGACAGTCGGTGTAGCCCAAGGAACGAAAGGCGCAAACCCATGCCGGCGGAAGACAACGGAAACCTGCAACGCATTAAATGTGTCGCCAGAAACAGGCGAAAAAGGCGGAAAGGCTAGCCAATAGAGGAGTGGCTGGCGCGGCCCCAAAGGCACCCGCTACCGTCTGCAGGTGGCCAACCAATCCCCGCTTAGGAAAAAATCGGGCATGGTCAACAATGCTCAATAGCGTCCCAGCCACGGCAAAAGGACAACCGGCGTGACCGGCGGTCCACGACAGTAACCAGCGGCGCGATGGTCCAAGCAACGGGCGTTTTGGCGCCCAAGAATCCAACGGGGAGAGGCGTATAAGAGCCCTCACACCCCACAGAGAAAGGGATCTCCGCTCCTTTAGCATCTTCATCTGCTGCCCCCTTTTGAATTAAGAATTCAAACGGCTAATCATACCCTACTACTCCCGTCTTCTCTAATCGATAACACGAGAGCGACGAGTCGGAGCTGAGCACCATCTCACTTCCATTGGCGATAGCTAACTCGCTCTTCTTCCCAACATCTTCTGAGATCACGGGAAAGTTAGCCACCCGTTGCGGTGCATCAAGGAAGCTAGACCTTCCGCTACCTACTCACTGCATTCTCCACATCACCGCATAAACATCTCTTATGCTTTCACAGCTTTCCTCCGCGCACCCTCTTAGCGTGCGCCATTTCCGTTTATTGCGAAAATTTGCTGACTTGAGCGTCGGAGCGGCCTCGGTGGGAGAAATCCTGCCGGACCCTTGACCTCTTGTTTGTTGTTTGTGTTGTGCAGGTCCAGGTTTATAGAGACGGAGACCGGACCCTTCTTTCGAAGCCGCCGCACGCTAAGGAATCCGAAGGTTCTCTAATCCGTACAACAACATGGGCCCGAGACGCAACAATATTAAATAAAATCAACGTTAAAATATATTTAAGAAAGACTATTTTTAAGCAAAAATTTTGAAAGTCTTGAAATAATAAAATTTTAATAACTATAGAATTTAGCCACACTTGTAAAATTCAAGTCAAACGTCTATCACACTAACTCCTGGTGTGGCATGATGAGTTGGGTCCATAAATTACTTTACTGATGCCAATGCACCATATGTATAACACATAAATTAGTTCATAAAATTTAAAAACACGTAATTAAATATAATACAAAATTTAGTGAATATTGCTTGATAGAAATTACAATTATCGCCATAGTAAAATAAATCAATAAGCCTTTTGGTTACTCCAAGGCGCACCAATGCCATATTCAGACAAGGCAATAGGGTCTCACATTTCTGATGTTGAGTAATCTTATTCAAAATTTTATTTGCTAATGGAACAATCATGACTTAATATGCTGAAAGTTATGTGTTCCTGAATTCGAGTTATTGTACGGAATAGAGATCCACTCGAGTTTTCCTTGGAGGATCGAACAAAGCGGGGTCGGTCTCCATTTCTATTAACCTAGGTCCTAGACGCTATAACTAAGAAACGAGAGGTCAGATAATCGGTAGGGCTTGCTCACCGATATATCATTTGACGCTTAAATTAGTTATCTTTCTCAGTTAATAGAAAAATGCAATAATGAGAAATGTATGTGATGATACACAAGAGTTTGGATGCGATCTATTTCGGATATTGCACTCGATATGGAGCGGTTTTTATGTTACGGTGTGTTCAACGGGGAGCGACTTTAGAGCGAGAATTATGAGAAATCTCTTTGGAAGCTCTTTTATAGGCAAAGAATTGCTCTTCTATTTGAACTATTTGGATGGATAAAGACATACCGATTGGCTGCTGAGACTAGTTATAATAAGTTTCTTCAACGTGCGAGAGTGGGCTGCTTTGATTAGGCCGAGGAGGTTAGCTTAGCCTTTGGAACAGATTAGGCCAACTAGAACGTTGCGTAGACCTTGGGGCCAACATTGACATATTGTAGATTGACTATCCTCTGGATCCTTTATCCGTTCGTTGGGTTTTGCATTGGGCTAGCTTATTTTCGACCGTCCCCATTATTAACCCCCATATCGGGAGGTTTAAATTTTCAACCCCGGGTATGTTTATTGATGGGTCGCCATTTGTCATTTTCCTTGTCCATACCTTCTCTAAGCTACGTTCTGATTAACTATCTTGCCCATTCTAGCATGATTCTCTATAGATTTTGCTGGCGTGGAAAATCTTTGACATTTAATGGCCTGTTGATCATCCCACTCACTATAAATGAAGGTGCTTATTGTGCCTTATATTACGCCTCGATTTCATCACTCAAGTGGCATGAGGGTTGGAGGTCGTCATGGAGCCTACGTCACCTACTACCGGGATCAGAGGGAGTTCATCTTTGACGTTCGAAGGCATTTCCTTGGGATGTACATAAAGTCTGCTTTGGTTACTCCTCTTCGCGTCTATCTTGGACCTAAGCCCATCTCCTTGATATTGTGGGGCAAGGCTTTCCTTTTGCTATGCCTCCCCCTAGATAATGGCCTATCTTCAGAATGGGCTACTGTTTTGACTCCTAAAGAACTGTTATTCTTAGGAGTCATGTTTTACTGCTTGTTGAGTACACGTTGGCCTCTCGCTCGGGCTCCTTTTGTTGCTGGCTTTAGAATTCATTACAGTCGAGTAGGGCAGTTGGATCGTCATTCCATGCATATTCATTATTTGTTCTCTTTTGATTCTATGTTTTCCATTGCAGGCTTTGTCTTTGTTAAAAAAAAAAAACAATGAATGGAACTACTAAGTATTTTTTTGCCCTCGTTGTTTGCCTCTTCGATTCTTTGAATGTCACTCTTTTTGTTGCCTGATGTTGTTAGACCAGGCCACTCGTAGTCTAGCTTTGTGGAGGTTTCTAACTCATGGCGGTCCATCCTGGGTGCCGGGTTGGATCGTGGGTCGGTCAAATTGACTTGACAATGGATTGGATTGTTGGCCTGGCAATTTGGCTTAATGCCGGACTGGATCATGGGCAAGCCAAACTAGCTTGACGCCAGACTAGATCATTGGCCTGATAGTCCAACTTGACGTCGGACTGGATCGTGGGTAGCCCAACCGGCTTGATGTCAGATTGGATCATGGCCAGCCCAACTGGTTGGATGTTAGACTGGATCAAGGGCCTATCTGTTCAACTTTGAGTCCATCACAGCTGTGCACCGCCAATTTTTCATTTCTGGAAGTGAGATGTAGTAGCCTTGTAGCTCGTGTCATCCTACCATTCAGCCTATCAAATCTACCAAATGTCAATCACTCGTGCAAGCCATCATTAATGGGGCTGACAGTTGATGCGTCGAAGGTCTTCTATTAATGATGTTGGCGGCTGACATGGCTTGGGCCATCATTAAGGGCGCCAGTTGCTGGCCCGTCATAGTGCTTCGTGGAGCACACATGTCACCTGCCATTAGTATGTGCATCTCCTCGGGACTCCACGATGGTGCCATTTTGGGGTTTCGAAAGGGAGTTTATATAAATGATGATCCTTTGTCATTCTCCTTGTTCTTCTTTCATGATTCAAATCCTCTTCACCCCGCTTTTTCTTCCATGGCTCTTATTGTTGGTGTGATTCATTCGGTTCTCACCAGAGCCGATATCGCGGCTTTGTATATACAATACAACATTTTGAATGTGATTCCATTCGGGGTGCCAGTGGAGTACAATAGAGCCTGCTCTCCTTTGAATGTGTTCATTACCATTTATGAGGCCCACCTAAGGAGTGACGTTCGCTCCCCTCTTGCGTAGGAGTTGCAAGAAATTCTAGTGAATCTTGGCGTTCCAATTGTAAGGTTTCACGCTAACGCTGTGCGACGTCTGTACTATCTTTGCATCTTTCTCCGCTACCACGGGCGGACATTGAATGCTGTGATTGTGAAAGTGATCTTCCGGTTTTGTCAGAATGTAGATTTGATTTCACTATCCCCTCGGGATTTACAAATAAGTAAGGGGATCCCCGACTCCGTGAAGAATTAGAAGGATCGGTTCTTCTTCATGAAAGTCCTTCCGATTGGGTCACCCCAATGAGTGGGGCAATGTGTCTGCATCCTTCATCAACAAAGTTTCACGTTAGGAGGACTCAGCAAGGCTGCTGACAGAGTTGGTCGGAGTAAATACTAGCTTATTCAATAAGGACAACCTGTTATCTTTTGAGTGGGAGTCTCTGGGAGCGAGAGTGACCGCTCCGCTGTTGGCTCAGCCCAAAAGGAAAGTTGTATCGCTACACATTAGGGGCTCCCCTATGAGCGCGTCTCAGTGGCAGGATGCTTCATTGAGCTCAGCTTCTTCTTCCACCACGCTAGGTCTCCCCATGGTGAAGAGGACGTAAGGGGTCGGCGAGTCATCTAGGGGTCTGTCTGTTACCCCGTCTTCTTTAGCTGGTCATGTCTTGGAGGAGGGGACCTATACGGGCGATGAGCCCCCTGCCCTTCCTATCAGAGCCCCCTGCGATCCAGCAGTTGAGAAGTTGACCGAGCCGATTTGCTCAACTACTCTGGTCGAGCTTGGGGTCCCTGTCCCTACCACCGTATTGCCTAAGGAGTCCATACCGGGCCCCTCTACAGCTTGGGTTGAGAGAGTGTCGACAGTGAGCAACTGACAAGGGCTCAAGGGAAGGACGATGCATAGGTGGTGGCACCCATGGAGGCTTCCCATGTAGAGGTTCCAGCATCCGGGTCCCCTAAGGATCCAGCAGCTCCTCTGCCGCATTCAACCTTTGAGGCGTCTCTTGTTTGCTTTGGGATCCAAGGTTCCTTTGAGTATCGCTATTGAGGAAATACGTTACATTGATGTATGTTTCGAATAACTTTTCACTTTGAGAATGGCCTGTCTTAATTTTTTAACTCCTTTTCTTTTCGTAGGATGACAAGATGATGTAAATTTTGTTGACATGTTTGTGCCAGCGATCATCAAGAATTCACATGTTGGATAGAGAAGTCCAACATCTGAATCAAACGCACATTGACCCGATCGTGCTCGAGGAGATGCAGGGCAAACTGAATGTTGCCCAAGGCCCAACAGTGGTGAGAACAGTCTGCCAACCTCACCCTCAAATTGTCTAAGCTCTGAGAGTGTTCCAAGGAGCTCGGGGGTGATCAAAAAAGGCTCAGGGATGCACTACAAGCTTCCAAGCAGCGTCTTGTGGATCTCTAAATAGAGAATGTCTAGCTGGGAGCCAAGCTGAGGAGTCCATTTAGTTCGGATGAGGTGGGTCAAGCCTTGGGTGCTAGATATTTAGAAGGCATCCGCCTATGCCAATAGATCACTTCCTTGGTTGATCTGAATTTTTCTGTTGGCTTTTTTGATCCAAGGAATGATTGTGCTCGTCACCGATCTAACTTGACGGATTTCTCTAACACGAGAGAACCTTCATCATGCTCGTCGAGGAGCCTCCAGCCATAGAGTAGCCATCACTTAGGGTTGTTGGCCAAATGGCGCCTTTGTTATTTTTAGTGTTAGTATACTCGTATATTCTGGCTATGCAATGAATCAATGAAGCTTTTCCCAATTGTTGCTACTAGAGTTTTTGTATTTATATGGAATTTTATTTTTGATGTATCGTTACTTGCTGACTAAGCATTATTGCCGTAGTTGTCGGGTTTTGACAAAGTCAAGGTCGTTGTTCACGTGTTACATGGGGGATTGTCCCTTCAGGGGACATCGTCGTCCCTACGTGTCTAATCCTAGTTTGCAGGCTATGGTTGACTGATGGTGCTCATCCTTGTGCATGGGAGTCATTGCAAATATGCTAAGGAGCCCCCTAAGGTTTAAGTGTTCGACCACACATCGGCTGCTCGGAGCAGATCCGAGGTTCAAATTCGATCGTGTATGGGCCACTCGGTTGCTAGACCGAGGTTCTTTGACCGTTTGTAGGTCGAGAGGCAGGAGGGGAGAAACCCACCTGACTTAGGGCAGTCTAAGCCATTCAATTTTATATAATGTCATGCAAGCATTCATATGAACAAGTAAATAATAATAAATAAAAGTTATAATAAATGAGTAATTATTTTATTAATTTAAACGTGATACATCTTATAAGCACGCTCAGAGATGCATGCTAGACCTACTTAGACTTGGCAAGAGGTTACTAGTAATATTTCTTGAGGTGACGGTGTTTCACGTTCTTAGGACCAATTTGCCATTCTGGATGCATAGCTTTTATATACTGTTTCAGAGAATCGCTAAGATGAGAAATGGGCATTTCTAATTTAGGGAGAGCTTATTTCTATTGGTGTTCTCACCGGTGGCCTCTATACTCTGTATAACTAGGTTTTTGACCTTAAATTGGCGTGCTTTCACCCTCTTATTATAGTATCGGGCGATCTACTGCTGATAGGCTACCGTGTGTATCTTGGCTGCCTCTTAGGCTTCTTCGAACAGATCGAGATGCTCTTTGAGCCGCTAGAAATTACTGAGTAGATCGAAACCCTCAACCCGAAAGCTGGGCAGCACGATTTCCATTAAGATGACCACTTCAATCCCACAACATAGATTGAAGGGCATCTTGCGGGTTGATTCCTTTGGCGTTATCTGGTTCGACCATAACACAGATGGCAACTCATCCACCCAGGGCTCCAAGTGTCTTCCAGCTTGGTCTTCAACACAGTAGTAGGATTCAGTTAGTGACCTCACTTGCTTGCTCGCTTGTGGATAGGAGACAGAGATATGGACTAGTCAGATTTCCAAACTTGTACAATACTTCGTGAAACGCTTATTGATGAACTAAGTTTTGTTGTCAGTTAATATGACCTCAGGAATCCCGAATCTACAAACGATGCTTTGCCAAACAAACTCCACCATATTTTGTTCAGTGATCTGAGCTAGCAGAGAAGTTTCAACCCACTTTGCAAAGTAGTCTATGCTGACAATAATGAACTTTCTCTGTCTAGATGTGATAGGAAAAGGGTTGAGAATGTTGAGTCCCTATTGCACTAACGGTCATGGGGTCTGAAGGGTCCTCAGTTCCGTGGGTGATTGATGGGACATGTTGCCATGGACATGGCAATTCTCAGACTTTTTCACGCAGTCCGCGGCGTCTTTCTTCATCGTTGGCCAATAGTAACCTTGGTGCATTATTTTTTGAAAGTAAAATTCTTACCTCTGATAAGTGACCCACATATTCTAAGATAGACCTCACTCAATGCATAGTTGGCTTCCTCCGGTGTGAGACACCGCAAGTGCAGGGTGGGGTACCCTCACCGGTACAACCTCCCGTCCACGATGGTATACCAACTTGCCGTCTTTTTCACATGCTTGGTGTCTTCTTTGTTCTCCACCAAGATACCGTCAATGATGTATATCTAGTAGGGAGACATCCAACTTTCGTCGCCAGAGACTTGTAGTACTCCTTACTTGGATTCTTCTATACTTGGAGATGTCAATACTTCGCACCTATTTCTCGAATACTGTTTTAGGTTTTTCGTCGCCGCAGCTGTCGCCAGCTAGTCGGCCATCCAATTGTCTATCCTTGGAATGTGTATTATCTCGATCTTATCAAAGTTCTAGGCCATACTCCTTACTTTAGCAAGGTACTTCACAAGCAGTGAGCTTGATACCTCAAAGTTCCCGCAAATTTGGTTGACGATCAGTTTCGATTCACAATAGACAGTCAAGTGTATCGCCAAGGACTCTTTCACCAATTGGAGTCTAGCAAGATGGGCTTCGTATTTGGTGATATTGTTGGTGGCCGGGCATCTAAGTTTTAATGAGTAGCTTATCTCTAACCCATTGGGAGTACTTAATACCACTTTGTCCCACTACTAGATTGTGTCGATGATCGGTCGACATGCAATGTCCAAACTGGGGTCATCTCTGATTAACGGGCGTCTTCACTAACAACCTGGGCATCCAGAGTAGGGGTCGTAGTTTCAATTACAAAGTCCATCAGAGCCTGACCTTTTATGGCTGACCTTGGCTTGTACTTTATTTCAAACTCACCCAATTTAATAGTCCATTTGACCAACTATCCAGACATATCGGGTATCTGTAGGATTTCCTTCAAGGGTTGATCGGTCACGACAACGATTTTATGAGCTTAGAAGTAGGGCCACAATTTCTTGGCTAAATAAATGAGCGCTAGTGCAATCTTTTTGACATGTGTGTAATGAGTCTCAGCGTCTGCCAAAATCTTACTAACGTAATAGATCAACCATTGCATATCAGATTACTATCGGATCAAGATCGAGCTTAGCACCACCTTCAAAACTGTTAGGTACAAGTATAGTTCCTCACTTTCTTTTGGTGATGTTAAGAGAGGAGGATTAGCTAAATACTCCTTTAGCTCTTGAAAAGCAGCCTGATAGTCGGTCATCCATTTGAAACTATTTGTCTTCGTCCCTCTCAGAACCTTAAAGAAAGGGAGGTATTTTCTGCAGTTTTTGCTAAAAAATGGAAGAGTGTCACAAGTCTCTCAGTGAGCCTCTAGACGTCCTTCATAGTTTGTGGTGGGCTCGTATCCATGATTGCCTTTATCTTCTTGGGGTTGGCCTCAATCCCTCACTTAAAGACGATAAAGCCCAAGAATTTTTTGAAGGATATTTCAAAAATGCACTTGGCTAATTTTAATTTTATCTAGTGCACCCGAAGTATTTCGAAGGCCTTGCTAAGGTCAATGATATGGTCATCAATGGTTTTGTTTTTGATGAGCATATCATCTATGTACACTTTTATATTCTGACCAATCTGAGTTTCAATATTTTATTCATGAGTTGTTGGTATGTGGTGCCCGCATTCTTTGGACCAAAGGATATAACCTTATAGCAGTACATTTCCTGATTGGTCATGAAGGAAGTATGCTCCTCATCCTTAGGATTCATCCAGATCTAATTGTACGCGTCCATGAAACTCCGCAGTTCATACCTAGATGTGGAGTCCACCAGCAGGTTGATCTTGGGTAGCGGGAAGCTATCCTTTGGGCATACCTTATTCACGTTAGTAAAGTCAACACAGGTCTACCACTTCCTATTGCCCTTTTTAATGAGGACCACGCTTGAGAGTCAATTCGCATACTAGACTTCTCTGATGGAGCCGACATGGAGCAAGTTCTTCACTTCCTCCTGAATGGTAATTGGCTTTTCGATGGAATGGTTTTTCCGCTTTTACCTAACAAACTTATGACTTGAATCGAGATTCAACTGTTGGACAATTACTCCAATTGGGATCTCTGGCATATCGGCGGGGGCCCATACGAAAACCTTTGAGTTCTGTTGGAGGAAGGTAATTAGTTGATCACGGAGGAGTCCAGTAAGTGTGCCCTTGATTTGTATGCATTTCTCCGGATCACTAGGGTCTAGAGAGATCTGGTCAGTTGTCTCACCAGATTGAGCTTGCTATAGGATTGCCTCATCTTGATGATCAAAGTCCTCAATCGATCGGTTTGTAGCTGCTTGAGTACTTGGGATAGGTAACATGTCCGACCGGTTATTTGGTCGCCTAGGACTTCTCCGATACCACATGCTGTCAGAAATTTTATCTTTAGATATAGAATCGACATCATTGCCCCGAATGTCGATAGGTAGGGTTAACTAAGGATATCATTATAAATCGAAGGCAAGTCAACCACTAGGAACGTGAGTATGTGGGATGCCATTCAAGGGTACATTCCCAACATGACCTCCAGTTAAATGGTTTCTTGGATGGGCACCGACTCATTGTCCAACCTGTAAGGAGGTCCTTTGACCATTTTTAATTGACTCTATTTTGGTCCCAACTTAAAATAAGTATCAAGATAAAGCAAATTGTATAAATTTTTGCTATCTCTAAAAAATCATTTTAGCTTGTAATTGATTGTACCATCTGATACGAGTATGGATACAATCAGAGGGTTAGAATGGAGAATCATTATATGAGCCATATCTTTTTTCCTAAAACTAATGATATCATCCCTAATCCCTACCCTCGGCTTCTTGTTGCCAATAGCTATCTCCAAATGGTCTGGGGAGTGGCTTTTGGATGGTCTAGTGGCTACCATATTAACTACTCCGATCGCGACTCAATTCTTCGGCTGTTGCTACTCCTACCCTTCTCTGTCTGCCCCTCCAAGGGCTTGTCTCAGGTTTTGTAGCAATTTGGTCAGGTGTCCCCTCTGGATAAGGTTTTCAAACTCTCTCTATAGTGTCCAGCAATCTTCAGTGTTGTGACTTAGAGATTGATGGTATTAGCAGAATTTCATATGTTCTCCTCCCTTCGGGTTCTTCATCGATTTTGGCTATCTTCATCCCGAATTTGTATGAGAATATTGGTATGAGAATCATTCATGGGAGTTAGGTTCAAAGGCATGTTTTCCCTTTGCACTCCCAATTCTAGCCGAGGCTACTTCCTTGAGCCCTAGGGGCTGATATAGTTTTTGTTTCTCTTCCTTCCATTCATCAACATTTGGCAAAAGTGATTCCCATGCTCTAGTTATTTTTCCTCGTTAGCCTCCTTAACTGCCATGTAAGCACGGGCGATGGCTTCGGCCTCATGGAAAGTCTGGGGATCCTAATGTGCCAGATACTTGAAGAACTCGCTCGACTCCAGGATTGATATGAAGGTATTCAATTTCACTTCATCAATAGCCAAGGTATCCGCCGGGCTTTGGCAGTGAATCAGGCCAAAAAAATTTTCAGACTTTTACTTGGCCCCTGTTTAATACGGGTGAGATGCCAATGTTACTTCTCCTCCCCACAGTTGGAGGCAAACTGTGACAGGAAGCTATCTGCAAGTTCCTAAAACATCTTGATCGAGTTGGGATGTAGACGGAAGAACCAGATTCGAGCATCCTTTTTGAGGGTTAGTTGGACGTACAAGCATGCAGCAGCCCCACCCAAGCCCTGGAAGCTTAGCAAAGTACGAAAGTGGTCAAGATAATCCATTAGATTGACGCTTTCGTCATAAGGCTCTAGGGTTGGCATCTTGAATTTGTGGGAAAGTGGTTGTGTCTGAATCTCCATTGTTAATGGCGATCTCCTCAAATTTGCAAAGTGTTTGTTGGCATCCCCCTCAAACACATGCTGCCATATTTTTTTTACTCGTTCCTTCACTCAAAGAGAGACTATAGCCCTTTTTGTATTGAGGTAGGTTGTGAGGTATCAATTTTTAAAATATAGTAAATATGGGTAATTAAGTTAATATAAGTTGACTGAGATCTAAGGACACGGGAGAAACAGAATTTAAGGGCCGAAGACCTGGAATTTGCAGAATCTGGAACTGGCATTATAAACCATGAAATGTAATCCGTGAATAAGATTTCAAGTTTTAAATTATGATAATCTTGACTTATTAAACTATTATAATCAAAATTAGAATTCAAGGATGTGAAATATTGAATTAGAAGGATCGAAACGGGTCCCGAACGGCGAAAACGCGAAACAGGTTTGCTGAGGCTTGATGTAGGATTGACCCGTGCCCATCGTGGGCTCTAGCGCCCAGCGAGCACTGATTCCATGGTAGGCGCACCTGCTGCATGCTATGGACAGCACTCGAGCACCAGTCCACGTAAAAGTCGCATTTGGGCTTTTATAATAATTGGCACGCGGGATTTGGGGCATTGGGGTTCTAGTAGAGAGAGAGAGAGGAAGAGAGAGGATGCGGAGAAGAGAGAGAAACGGAGCAAACGGAGGCTCTCGAGTTTGATTTCGGCTTCGAGCTAGTTTGGAAAAATCGTAGATTGGGTCGAGGCAAATACATCCATACCTTTCTCTTCCGTTCTTTGTGATTTTTATTTGATCCCCTTTGAGTATTATTATCCCGATACCCAACTGATATATGTATATGTGATACCCATAACTTAATTATACATATATGTGAATTCTATCCAAATTTGTAGAAATTGACTGATTTTCGTATTCAAGCCCTAACCCTGTGTCTAGGTAGTTTCGGGCCCCAATTTTTGGGACTTTTGTATGAATTAGGACTAGAATACCATTGCCCATATCCCATGTAAATTAATTTATCAATTAGATATCCGATTTGGTGGATTTATGTGAGTTTTCATTCATAAAACCCTAGACCTGCGCCCGGACCTCTTTTGAATATATATTTCAAAATTATTGCATAAATTGCCTTGAGATTACGTTTACCCATGTCTTGGATTTGTTAATTTGCCCGTTGGATGTCCGAAATTTCATAAATTAACCGATATGCGCAACGTGTACTGTTCACATGCACTGTTCACCCGAGCCCTTTGGTAAGTTTTGCGTGAATTCCATATCATTTAATTATTAATTAAATTGTATATATATTTGCATATATTTAATTGTGTAATCCGAAAAACATTGTTGCTAAGTAATCGTAAAGATAAACATTATCCGGAAGCTCTAAAGTCAAATTGGGCTTACGGTGGTAAGAATTTTCACCTTCCCTATATTATACGATGCTTATGCAAAAAAGTAAGTCATGAGAAGATTTAAATTCGAAAGAAAGATGAAATTATGCAAGTAATTAGAGGAAAAATCTACAATTGGATATATGATTGATCTATTCTCCTGGATGGAGAAGATTGTGAAAGAAATATTGGTGAACCTTCTCTCAAATGAATAAGAAATTATAAAATTAGGACCATGGATTATATTACGGATTGGTAGTATCCCTTCACATGTCATTGATATCACAGTAGAGACTCAAGGATTACACTGGTTACATATCCTAACCGCTTGTTGGAGCGGGTGATATCCTTGATAAGCCTTAGGATATTATTGTAGAAGAACAATGACTGTCTTTGGACTGCAGGAGGTTAGGGTAGTGTCTTTATTGGCCTTGTACGACCGGGTGATAGGCATACCACATTCGAAACTTATTTTTTTCCACATGCATTAAGCTTAATCTCAATTACATTATTTTAATTACTCTTAATTACGATATTTAAAAACTGGTACCTTATACATTTAATTAGGTTCAACCTCCTCTTGTTTGTCTCTCTTTATGAGAGCAACAAGCCAACAGTTTGGGTAATCTGAAGTGATGCGGCCAATTCTCAACATTTAAAACATCTAGTAGAAATTATTATCGGTTTAGATTGAGCAAAATTTAGTGCTACTTGGTTCACTGAGTTGTTGTTGAGCAGTTGGGGCCTTGATTGGTTGAGGGACCTCTCGGTAGAGTTGGTTTGGCCAAGCACTGAGCGGTTAGGTTGTTGAGGTTGGTTGGTCGAGGGGCCTCTGGATGGACTAGTTTAGCCTAACACCTTCTAATTGCCCTTCTAGTTATTTTTTTACTTTTATGGCCAACCTTTGAATATCTTTGAGGGTCTAATATGGTTATAAATTCACCACATTTCAAATCTGCCCACCAAGGTATCAAGTGGTTATAAATTCACCACATTTCAAATCTGCCCACCAAGGTATCAAGTAATAGATAATTCTACAAGTTTCCACATCTCGTAATATACATTGAATTGCTAGAAATTGTGAGTATACTCCTCAACCATTAAATTTCACTAGTAGCTGTTATGTAGTTTTAGAAATAAGCTTTAACTGAAATTTATTGGCAAAAATTTCTTTTTTAGTTCTTTTTTTATTTTTTTTATATTTAAATGTTGCTCTTTCCTTCCAAGTTCATCTTTTTCATAGGTTCTTTCACTATATGGAAGCATGTTTCTTTATTTTGATGGCCATAGATTTTATCCTCACTAGATTCGTCACTTCTTTGAACTCAAAAATATGTTCGACAATATTTATCCGATCAATAAAATCATCAGGTTGGAGTTTTTCTTTAATTTTCGGAATCTCAATCTCATAATTTTGTGATTCTTGTTAATGTTAGAATTTTCTTTGAGGAGAAGGGGCGATTATATTTTCTTCCACGACAACCAAATGATAGTCACCATGGAAAGGGTTATCATCTTGACTAACTGATCCAAATTCATGCTCACGGGATATTCTAGGTTGCCCATGAGCCTCCATGTGCTCGAGATATTGTTACAATTGTTGGATTTGCCTCCTTAATTCATATATTTTAATATCACATGGGTCGTGTTTTTCTTTTTGTGGGCTCTAAGATATTACTCCGTCTTTCTATCCCATAACCCATTATAACTTTTATACCAATTGATACTGATTGAAACGGGAAGAACGAAATTTTTGAGAGGATTGGAATGATAAGAAGATACTAGAATTAATTATCGAGGAACAATAGATATAAATTGCAAACTGATAGAACAAATTCGGGATCCGCTAAACTCTAACAGATTTAAAATCCACCGAGAATTGATTTTCAGAGTGCCGTAGAAAGTTCAAAATAGCAATCTATTAATAAAAATTCTAGTGTGAAGAATTGGAAAACAGGGTGCATTAGAAAATTAACATTTGAATGTGCTGCCACGGAGAAGAATCAACATTGGCTATTAGTTTTGGAGGGCGCAATATGTAGCCGCCGGCCAAAGAAAAGAATTAAATGCACTTTGGAAAATGCAAGTTGGAGGGCCACGGTGCATTATTATATATTTAGGGAGAGTTTATTTGTAAGGATATTTGATTTTTTTATTAGAAAGATTGTTATTTTTAAGTTTTCTACGAAACTTTAAAAATTAATTTTTGATGGATTCTAAGTCTGTCAGATTTCGATGAATTCCGGTTTTATTTTATTATTTCACAACTTATAACTGTTCGTAATTAATTTC